>WNGS01165844.1:6777-22622 GCA_020271785.1 Procambarus virginalis | reverse complement strand
GAGACACTACCTGGTTGGTGAGAGACACTACCTGGTTGGTGAGAGACACTACCAGGTTGGTGAGAGACACTACCAGGTTGGTGAGAGACACTACCAGGTTGGTGAGAGACACTACCAGGTTGGTGAGAGACACTACCAGGTTGGTGAGAGACACTACCAGGTTGGTGAGAGACACTACCAGGTTGGTGAGAGACACTACCAGGTTGGTGAGAGACACTACCAGGTTGGTGAGAGACACTACATGGTTGGTGAGAGAGACACTACCAGGTTGGGTGAGAGACACTACCAGGTTGGTGAGAGACACTACAGGTTGGTGAGAGACACTACCAGGTTGGTGAGAGACACTACCAGGTTGGTGAGAGACACTACCAGGTTGGTGAGAGACACTACCAGGTTGGTGAGAGACATACCAGGTTGGTGAGACACTACCTGGTTGGTGAGACACTACTGGTTGGTGAGAGAGACACTACCAGGTTGGTGAGAGACACTACCTGGTTGGTGAGAGACACTACCAGGTTGGTGAGAGACACTACCTGGTTGGTGAGAGACACTACCAGGTTGGTGAGAGACACTACCAGGTTGGTGAGAGACACTACCAGGTTGTGAGAGAGACACTACCAGGTTGGTGAGAGACACTACCAGGTTGGTGAGAGACACTACCAGGTTGGTGAGAGACACTACCAGGTTGGTGAGAGACACTACCGGTTGGTGAGAGACACTACCTGGTGGTGAGAGACACTACCTGGTTGGTGAGAGACACTACCTGGTTGGTGAGAGACACTACCGGTTGGTGAGAGACACTACCTGGTGGTGTAGGTGGGAGAGACCTACCTGGTTGTGAGGACACTACCTGGTTGGTGAGAGACACTACCAGGTTGGTGAGAGACACTACCAGGTTGGTGAGAGACACTACCTGGTTGGTGAGAGACACTACCTGGTTGGTGAGAGACACTACCTGGTTGGTGAGAGACACTACCAGGTTGGTGAGAGACACTACCAGGTTGGTGAGAGACACTACCTGGTTGGTGAGAGACACTACCAGGTTGGTGAGAGACACTACCAGGTTGGTGAGAGACACTACCAGGTTGGTGAGAGACACTACCAGGTTGGTGAGAGACACTACCTGGTTGGTGAGAGACACTACCTGGTTGGTGAGAGACACTACCAGGTTGGTGAGAGACACTACCAGGTTGGTGAGAGACACTACCAGGTTGGTGAGAGACACTACCAGGTTGGTGAGAGACACTACCAGGTTGGTGAGAGACACTACCAGGTTGGTGAGAGACACTACCAGGTTGGTGAGAGACACTACCTGGTTGGTGAGAGACACTACCAGGTTGGTGAGAGACACTACCAGGTTGGTGAGAGACACTACCTGGTTGGTGAGAGACACTACCTGGTTGGTGAGAGACACTACCTGGTTGGTGAGAGACACTACCAGGTTGGTGAGAGACACTACCTGGTTGGTGAGAGACACTACCAGGTTGGTGAGAGACACTACCAGGTTGGTGAGAGACACTACCAGGTTGGTGAGAGACACTACCTGGTTGGTGAGAGACACTACCAGGTTGGTGAGAGACACTACCTGGTTGGTGAGAGACACTACCAGGTTGGTGAGAGACACTACCAGGTTGGTGAGAGACACTACCTGGTTGGTGAGAGACACTACCAGGTTGGTGAGAGACACTACCAGGTTGGTGAGAGACACTACCTGGTTGGTGAGAGACACTACCAGGTTGGTGAGAGACACTACCTGGTTGGTGAGAGACACTACCTGGTTGGTGAGAGACACTACCAGGTTGGTGAGAGACACTACCTGGTTGGTGAGAGACACTACCAGGTTGGTGAGAGACACTACCAGGTTGGTGAGAGACACTACCAGGTTGGTGAGAGACACTACCAGGTTGGTGAGAGACACTACCAGGTTGGTGAGAGACACTACCTGGTTGGTGAGAGACACTACCAGGTTGGTGAGAGACACTACCTGGTTGGTGAGAGACACTACCTGGTTGGTGAGAGACACTACCTGGTTGGTGAGAGACACTACCAGGTTGGTGAGAGACACTACCTGGTTGGTGAGAGACACTACCTGGTTGGTGAGAGACACTACCAGGTTGGTGAGAGACACTACCAGGTTGGTGAGAGACACTACCAGGTTGGTGAGAGACACTACCTGGTTGGTGAGAGACACTACCTGGTTGGTGAGAGACACTACCAGGTTGGTGAGAGACACTACCTGGTTGGTGAGAGACACTACCTGGTTGGTGAGAGACACTACCTGGTTGGTGAGAGACACTACCAGGTTGGTGAGAGACACTACCTGGTTGGTGAGAGACACTACCAGGTTGGTGAGAGACACTACCAGGTTGGTGAGAGACACTACCTGGTTGGTGAGAGACACTACCAGGTTGGTGAGAGACACTACCTGGTTGGTGAGAGACACTACCTGGTTGGTGAGAGACACTACCAGGTTGGTGAGAGACACTACCAGGTTGGTGAGAGACACTACCTGGTTGGTGAGAGACACTACCAGGTTGGTGAGAGACACTACCAGGTTGGTGAGAGACACTACCAGGTTGGTGAGACACTACCTGGTTGGTGAGAGACACTACCTGGTTGGTGAGAGACACTACCAGGTTGGTGAGAGACACTACCAGGTTGGTGAGAGACACTACCAGGTTGGTGAGAGACACTACCAGGTTGGTGAGAGACACTACCAGGTTGGTGAGAGACACTACCAGGTTGGTGAGAGACACTACCAGGTTGGTGAGAGACACTACCAGGTTGGTGAGAGACACTACCAGGTTGGTGAGAGACACTACCAGGTTGGTGAGAGACACTACCTGGTTGGTGAGAGACACTACCTGGTTGGTGAGAGACACTACCAGGTTGGTGAGAGACACTACCAGGTTGGTGAGAGACACTACCTGGTTGGTGAGAGACACTACCAGGTTGGTGAGAGACTACCTGGTTGGTGAGAGACACTACCAGGTTGGTGAGAGACACTACCTGGTTGGTGAGAGAGACTACCTGGTTGGTGAGAGACACTACCAGGTTGGTGAGAGACACTACCAGGTTGGTGAGAGACACTACCAGGTTGGTGAGAGACACTACCAGGTTGGTGAGAGACACTACCTGGTTGGTGAGAGACACTACCTTTTGGTGAGAGACACTACCTGGTTGGTGAGAGACACTACCTGGTTGGTGAGAGACACTACCTGGTTGGTGAGAGACACTACCTGGTTGGTGAGAGACACTACCTGGTTGGTGAGAGACACTACCTGGTTGGTGAGAGACACTACCTGGTTGGTGAGAGACACTACCAGGTTGGTGAGAGACACTACCAGGTTGGTGAGAGACACTACCAGGTTGGTGAGAGACACTACCTGGTTGGTGAGAGACACTACCTGGTTGGTGAGAGACACTACCAGGTTGGTGAGAGACACTACCAGGTTGGTGAGAGACACTACCTGGTTGGTGAGAGACACTACCTGGTTGGTGAGAGACACTACCAGGTTGGTGAGAGACACTACCTGGTTGGTGAGAGACACTACCAGGTTGGTGAGAGACACTACCTGGTTGGTGAGAGACACTACCAGGTTGGTGAGAGACACTACCAGGTTGGTGAGAGACACTACCAGGTTGGTGAGAG
The DNA here is from genome assembly GCA_020271785.1 of Procambarus virginalis. Classification (NCBI taxonomy): domain Eukaryota; kingdom Metazoa; phylum Arthropoda; class Malacostraca; order Decapoda; family Cambaridae; genus Procambarus; species Procambarus virginalis. The sequence continues at coordinate 18,970 of WNGS01165844.1, read as the reverse complement.
ACACTACCTGGTTGGTGAGAGACACTACCAGGTTGGTGAGAGACACTACCTGGTTGGTGAGAGACACTACCTGGTTGGTGAGAGACACTACCAGGTTGGTGAGAGACACTACCTGGTTGGTGAGACACTACCTGGTTGGTGAGAGACACTACCAGGTTGGTGAGACACTACCAGGTTGGTGAGAGACACTACCTGGTTGGTGAGAGACACTACCAGGTTGGTGAGAGACACTACCTGGTTGGTGAGAGACACTACCAGGTTGGTGAGAGACACTACCTGGTTGGTGAGAGACACTACCTGGTTGGTGAGAGACACTACCTGGTTGGTGAGAGACACTACCTGGTTGGTGAGAGACACTACCTGGTTGGTGAGAGACACTACCAGGTTGGTGAGAGACACTACCAGGTTGGTGAGAGACACTACCTGGTTGGTGAGAGACACTACCTGGTTGGTGAGAGACACTACCAGGTTGGTGAGAGACACTACCTGGTTGGTGAGAGACACTACCAGGTTGGTGAGAGACACTACCAGGTTGGTGAGAGACACTACCTGGTTGGTGAGAGACACTACCAGGTTGGTGAGAGACACTACCAGGTTGGTGAGAGACACTACCTGGTTGGTGAGAGACACTACCAGGTTGGTGAGAGACACTACCTGGTTGGTGAGAGACACTACCTGGTTGGTGAGAGACACTACCTGGTTGGTGAGAGACACTACCAGGTTGGTGAGAGACACTACCAGGTTGGTGAGAGACACTACCTGGTTGGTGAGAGACACTACCTGGTTGGTGAGAGACACTACCAGGTTGGTGAGAGACACTACCTGGTTGGTGAGAGAGACTACCAGGTTGGTGAGAGAGACTACCAGGTTGGTGAGAGACACTACCTGGTTGGTGAGAGACGCTACCTGGTTGGTGAGAGACACTACCAGGTTGGTGAGAGACACTACCTGGTTGGTGAGAGACACTACCTGGTTGGTGAGAGACACTACCAGGTTGGTGAGAGACACTACCAGGTTGGTGAGAGACACTACCTGGTTGGTGAGAGACACTACCAGGTTGGTGAGACACTACCTGGTTGGTGAGAGACACTACCAGGTTGGTGAGACACTACCTGGTTGGTGAGAGACACTACCTGGTTGGTGAGAGACACTACCAGGTTGGTGAGAGACACTACCAGGTTGGTGAGAGACACTACCAGGTTGGTGAGAGACACTACCAGGTTGGTGAGAGACACTACCAGGTTGGTGAGAGACACTACCTGGTTGGTGAGAGACACTACCAGGTTGGTGAGAGACACTACCTGGTTGGTGAGAGACACTACCAGGTTGGTGAGAGACACTACCAGGTTGGTGAGAGACACTACCAGGTTGGTGAGAGACACTACCAGGTTGGTGAGAGACACTACCAGGTTGGTGAGAGACACTACCTGGTTGGTGAGAGACACTACCTGGTTGGTGAGAGACACTACCAGGTTGGTGAGAGACACTACCAGGTTGGTGAGAGACACTACCTGGTTGGTGAGAGACACTACCTGGTTGGTGAGAGACACTACCAGGTTGGTGAGAGACACTACCAGGTTGGTGAGAGACACTACCAGGTTGGTGAGAGACACTACCTGGTTGGTGAGAGACACTACCTGGTTGGTGAGAGACACTACCAGGTTGGTGAGAGACACTACCAGGTTGGTGAGAGACACTACCTGGTTGGTGAGAGACACTACCTGGTTGGTGAGAGACACTACCAGGTTGGTGAGAGACACTACCAGGTTGGTGAGAGACACTACCAGGTTGGTGAGAGACACTACCAGGTTGGTGAGAGACACTACCAGGTTGGTGAGAGACACTACCAGGTTGGTGAGAGACACTACCTGGTTGGTGAGAGACACTACCAGGTTGGTGAGAGACACTACCAGGTTGGTGAGAGACACTACCTGGTTGGTGAGAGACACTACCAGGTTGGTGAGAGACACTACCTGGTTGGTGAGAGACACTACCAGGTTGGTGAGAGACACTACCTGGTTGGTGAGAGACACTACCAGGTTGGTGAGACACTACCTGGTTGGTGAGAGACACTACCAGGTTGGTGAGAGACACTACCTGGTTGGTGAGAGACACTACCTGGTTGGTGAGAGACACTACCTGGTTGGTGAGAGACACTACCTGGTTGGTGAGAGACACTACCAGGTTGGTGAGAGACACTACCAGGTTGGTGAGAGACACTACCTGGTTGGTGAGAGACACTACCTGGTTGGTGAGAGACACTACCAGGTTGGTGAGAGACACTACCAGGTTGGTGAGACACTACCTGGTTGGTGAGAGACACTACCAGGTTGGTGAGAGACACTACCTGGTTGGTGAGAGACACTACCTGGTTGGTGAGAGACACTACCTGGTTGGTGAGAGACACTACCAGGTTGGTGAGAGACACTACCTGGTTGGTGAGAGACACTACCTGGTTGGTGAGAGACACTACCTGGTTGGTGAGAGACACTACCAGGTTGGTGAGAGACACTACCTGGTTGGTGAGAGACACTACCTGGTTGGTGAGAGACACTACCAGGTTGGTGAGAGACACTACCAGGTTGGTGAGAGACACTACCTGGTTGGTGAGAGACACTACCAGGTTGGTGAGACACTACCTGGTTGGTGAGAGACACTACCAGGTTGGTGAGACACTACCTGGTTGGTGAGAGACACTACCTGGTTGGTGAGAGACACTACCAGGTTGGTGAGAGACACTACCAGGTTGGTGAGAGACACTACCAGGTTGGTGAGAGACACTACCAGGTTGGTGAGAGACACTACCAGGTTGGTGAGAGACACTACCAGGTTGGTGAGAGACACTACCAGGTTGGTGAGAGACACTACCTGGTTGGTGAGAGACACTACCTGGTTGGTGAGAGACACTACCAGGTTGGTGAGAGACACTACCAGGTTGGTGAGAGACACTACCTGGTTGGTGAGAGACACTACCAGGTTGGTGAGAGACACTACCTGGTTGGTGAGAGACACTACCAGGTTGGTGAGAGACACTACCTGGTTGGTGAGAGACACTACCTGGTTGGTGAGAGACACTACCAGGTTGGTGAGAGACACTACCAGGTTGGTGAGAGACACTACCAGGTTGGTGAGAGACACTACCAGGTTGGTGAGAGACACTACCTGGTTGGTGAGAGACACTACCTGGTTGGTGAGAGACACTACCTGGTTGGTGAGAGACACTACCTGGTTGGTGAGAGACACTACCTGGTTGGTGAGAGACACTACCTGGTTGGTGAGAGACACTACCTGGTTGGTGAGAGACACTACCTGGTTGGTGAGAGACACTACCTGGTTGGTGAGAGACACTACCAGGTTGGTGAGAGACACTACCAGGTTGGTGAGAGACACTACCAGGTTGGTGAGAGACACTACCTGGTTGGTGAGAGACACTACCAGGTTGGTGAGAGACACTACCAGGTTGGTGAGAGACACTACCAGGTTGGTGAGAGACACTACCTGGTTGGTGAGAGACACTACCTGGTTGGTGAGAGACACTACCAGGTTGTGAGAGACACTACCTGGTTGGTGAGAGACACTACCAGGTTGGTGAGAGACACTACCAGGTTGGTGAGAGACACTACCAGGTTGGTGAGAGACACTACCAGGTTGGTGAGAGACACTACCAGGTTGGTGAGAGACACTACCTGGTTGGTGAGAGACACTACCAGGTTGGTGAGAGACACTACCTGGTTGGTGAGAGACACTACCTGGTTGGTGAGAGACACTACCAGGTTGGTGAGAGACACTACCTGGTGGTGAGACACTACCTGGTTGGTGAGAGACACTACCAGGTTGGTGAGAGACACTACCAGGTTGGTGAGAGACACTACCTGGTTGGTGAGAGACACTACCAGGTTGAGAGACACTACCTGGTTGGTGAGAGACACTACCAGGTTGGTGAGAGACACTACCAGGTTGGTGAGAGACACTACCTGGTTGGTGAGAGACACTACCAGGTTGGTGAGAGACACTACCTGGTTGGTGAGAGACACTACCAGGTTGGTGAGAGACACTACCTGGTTGGTGAGAGACACTACCAGGTTGGTGAGAGACACTACCAGGTTGGTGAGAGACACTACCAGGTTGGTGAGAGACTACCGGTTGGTGAGAGACACTACCAGGTTGGTGAGAGACACTACCAGGTTGGTGAGAGACACTACCAGGTTGGTGAGAGACACTACCAGGTTGGTGAGAGACACTACCTGGTTGGTGAGAGACACTACCAGGTTGGTGAGAGACACTACCAGGTTGGTGAGAGACACTACCTGGTTGGTGAGAGACACTACCAGGTTGGTGAGAGACACTACCAGGTTGGTGAGAGACACTACCTGGTTGGTGAGAGACACTACCTGGTTGGTGAGAGACACTACCAGGTTGGTGAGAGACACTACCAGGTTGGTGAGAGACACTACCAGGTTGGTGAGAGACACTACCAGGTTGGTGAGAGACACTACCAGGTTGGTGAGAGACACTACCAGGTTGGTGAGAGACACTACCAGGTTGGTGAGAGACACTACCAGGTTGGTGAGAGACACTACCAGGTTGGTGAGAGACACTACCTGGTTGGTGAGAGACACTACCAGGTTGGTGAGAGACCTACCAGGTTGGTGAGAGACACTACCGGTTGGTGAGAGACACTACCAGGTTGGTGAGAGACACTACCAGGTTGGTGAGAGACACTACCAGGTTGGTGAGAGACACTACCAGGTTGGTGAGAGACACTACCAGGTTGGTGAGAGACACTACCAGGTTGGTGAGAGACACTACCTGGTTGGTGAGAGACACTACCTGGTTGGTGAGAGACACTACCAGGTTGGTGAGAGACACTACCAGGTTGGTGAGAGACACTACCAGGTTGGTGAGAGACACTACCTGGTTGGTGAGAGACACTACCTGGGTGGTGAGAGACACTACCGGTTGGTGAGAGACACTACCAGGTTGGTGAGAGACACTACCTGGTTGGTGAGAGACACTACCGGTTGGTGAGAGACACTACCAGGTTGGTGAGAGACACTACCTGGTTGGTGAGAGAGAGACACTACAGGTTGGTGAGAGACACTACCTGGTTGGTGAGAGACACTACCAGGTTGGTGAGAGACACTACCTGGTTGGTGAGAGACACTACAGGTTGGTGAGAGACACTACCAGGTTGGTGAGAGACACTACCAGGTTGGTGAGAGACACTACCAGGTTGGTGAGAGACACTACCTGGTTGGTGAGAGACACTACCTGGTTGGTGAGAGACACTACCAGGTTGGTGAGAGACACTACCAGGTTGGTGAGAGACACTACCAGGTGGTGAGAGAGACACTACCAGGTTGGTGAGACACTACCTGGTTGGTGAGAGACACTACCAGGTTGGGAGAGACACTACCAGGTTGGTGAGAGAGACACTACCTGGTTGGTGAGAGACACTACCGGTTGGTGAGAGACACTACCAGGTTGGTGAGAGACACTACCAGGTTGGTGAGAGACACTACCAGGTTGGTGAGAGACACTACCAGGTTGGTGAGAGACACTACCAGGTTGGTGAGAGACACTACCAGGTTGGTGAGAGACACTACCTGGTTGGTGAGAGACACTACCTGGTTGGTGAGAGACACTACCAGGTTGGTGAGAGACACTACCAGGTTGGTGAGAGACACTACCTGGTTGGTGAGAGACACTACCAGGTTGGTGAGACACACCTGGTGGTGAGAGACACTACCAGGTTGGTGAGAGACACTACCTGGTTGGTGAGAGACACTACCTGGTTGGTGAGAGACACTACCAGGTTGGTGAGAGACACTACCAGGTTGGTGAAGACACTACCAGGTTGGTGAGAGACACTACCAGGTTGGTGAGAGACACTACCTGGTTGGTGAGAGACACTACCTGTTGGTGAGAGACACTACCTGGTTGGTGAGAGACACTACCTGGTTGGTGAGAGACACTACCAGGTGGTGAGAGACACTACCAGGTTGGTGAGAGACACTACCNTGGTGTGAGACACTACCTGGTTGGTGAGAGACACTACCAGGTTGGTGAGAGACGGTACCAGGTTGGTGAGAGACACTACCAGGTTGGTGAGAGACGCTACCAGGTTGGTGAGGGACGCTACCAGGTTGGTGAGAGAGACTACCAGGTTGGTGAGAGACACTACCAGGTTGGTGGGAGACGCTATACCAGGTTGGTGAGAGACACCAGGTTGGTGAAGAGACGCTACCAGGTTGGTGAGAGACGCTACCAGGTTGGTGAGAGACGCTACCAGGTTGGTGAGAGACACTACCAGGTTGGTGAGAGACACTACCAGGTTGGTGAGAGACACTACCTGGTTGGTGAGAGACCTACCAGGTTGGGAGAGGACCTACCAGGTTGGTGAGAGACACTACCAGGTTGGGTGAGACACTACCAGGTGGTGAGAGACATACCAGGGTGGTGTGAGACACTACCAGGTTGGTGAGAGACACTACCAGGTTGGTGAGAGACACTACTGGTTGGTGAGAGACCTACCAGGTTGGTGAGAGACACTACCAGGTGGTGAGAGACACTACCGGGTTGGTGAGAGACGCTACCAGGTTGGTGAGAGACACTACCTGTTGGTGAGAGCACTACCAGGTTGGTGAGGGACACTACCAGGTTGGTGAGAGACACTACCAGGTTGGTGAGAGACACTACCAGGTGGTGAGAGACGTACCAGGTTGGTGAGAGACGCTACAGGTTGGTGAGAGACGCTACCAGGTTGGTGAGAGACGCTACCAGGTTGGTGAGAGACACTACCAGGTTGGTGAGAGACACTACCAGGTTGGTGAGAGACACTACCAGGTGGTGGAGACGCTACCAGGTGGTGAGAGACACTACCAGGTTGGTGAGAGACACTACCAGGTGGTGAGAGACACTACCAGGTTGGTGAGAGACACTACCAGGTTGGTGAGAGACGCTACCAGGTTGGTGAGAGACACTACCAGGTTGGTGAGAGACACTACCAGGTTGGTGAGAGACACTACCAGGTTGGTGAGAGACACTACCAGGTTGGTGAGAGACACTACCAGGTTGGTGAGAGACACTACCAGGTTGGTGAGAGACACTACCAGGTTGGTGAGAGAGACTACCTGGTTGGTGAGAGACACTACCAGGTTGTGAGAGACACTACCAGGTTGGTGAGAGACACTACAGGTTGGTGAGAGACACTACCAGGTTGGTGAGAGACACTACCAGGTTGGTGAGAGAACTACCAGGTGGTGAGAGACACTACATGGTTGGTGAGAGACACTACCAGGTTGGTGAGAGACACTACCTGGTTGGTGAGAGACACTACAGGTTGGTGAGAGACACTACCAGGTTGGTGAGAGACACTACCAGGTTGGTGAGAGACACTACCAGGTTGGTGAGAGACATACCAGGTTGGTGAGAGACACTACCAGGTTGGTGAGAGACACTACCAGGTTGGTGAGAGACACTACCAGGTTGGTGAGAGACACTACCAGGTTGGTGAGAGACACTACCAGGTTGGTGAGAGACACTACCAGGTTGGTGAGAGACACTACCAGGTTGGTGAGAGACACTACCAGGTTGGTGAGAGACACTACCAGGTTGGTGAGAGACTACCTGGTTGGTGAGAGACACTACCAGGTTGGTGAGAGACACTACCTGGTTTGTGAGAGACACTACCAGGTTGGTGAGAGACACTACCTGGTTGGTGAGAGACACTACCTGGTTGGTGAGAGACACTACCAGGTTGGTGAGAGACATACCAGGTTGGTGAGAGACACTACCAGGTTGGTGAGAGACACTACCAGGTTGGTGAGAGACACTACCAGGTTGGTGAGAGACACTACAGGTTGGGTGAGAGACACTACCAGGTTGGTGAGAGACACTACCAGGTGGTGAGAGACACTACCAGGTGGTGAGAGACACTACCAGGTTGGTGAGAGACACTACAGGTTGGTGAGAGACACTACTGGTTGGTGAGAGACACTACCAGGTTGGTGAGAGACACTACCAGGTGGTGAGAGACACTACCAGGTTGGTGAGAGACACTACCAGGTTGGTGAGAGACACTACCAGGTTGGTGAGAGACACTACCTGGTTGGTGAGAGCACTACCAGTTGGTGAGAGACACTACAGGTTGGTGAGAGACACTACCAGGTTGGTGAGAGACACTACCAGGTTGGTGAGAGACACTACCAGGTTGGTGAGAGACACTACCAGGTTGGTGAGAGACACTACCAGGTTGGTGAGAGACACTACCAGGTTGGTGAGACACTACCTGGTTGGTGAGAGACACTACCAGGTTGGTGAGAGACACTACCTGGTTGGTGAGAGACACTACCAGGTTGGTGAGAGACACTACCAGGTTGGTGAGAGACACTACCTGGTTGGTGAGAGAGACTACCAGGTTGGTGAGAGACACTACCTGGTTGGTGAGAGACACTACCAGGTTGGTGAGAGACACTACCTGGTTGGTGAGAGACACTACCAGGTTGGTGAGAGACACTACCAGGTTGGTGAGAGACACTACCAGGTGGTGAGAGACACTACCTGGTTGGTGAGAGACACTACCAGGTTGGTGAGAGACACTACCAGGTTGGTGAGAGAGACTACCAGGTTGGTGAGAGACACTACCAGGTTGGTGAGAGACACTACCTGGTTGGTGAGAGACACTACCAGGTTGGTGAGAGACACTACCAGGTTGGTGAGAGACACTACCAGGTTGGTGAGAGACACTACCTGGTTGGTGAGAGACACTACAGGTTGGTGAGAGACACTACCGTTGGTGAGAGACACTACCAGGTTGGTGAGAGACACTACCAGGTTGGTGAGAGACACTACTGGTTGGTGAGAGACACTACCAGGTTGGTGAGAGACACTACCTGGTGGTGAGAGACACTACCAGGTTGGTGAGAGACACTACCAGGTTGGTGAGAGACACTACTGGTTGGTGAGAGACACTACCTGGTTGGTGAGAGACACTACCAGGTTGGTGAGAGACACTACCTGGTTGGTGAGAGACACTACCAGGTTGGTGAGAGACACTACCTGGTTGGTGAGAGACACTACCAGGTTGGTGAGAGACACTACCAGGTTGGTGAGAGACACTACCAGGTTGGTGAGAGACACTACCAGGTTGGTGAGAGACACTACCAGGTTGGTGAGAGACACTACCAGGTTGGTGAGAGACACTACCTGGTGGAGAGACACTACCAGGTTGGTGAGAGACACTACCAGGTTGGTGAGAGACACTACCTGGTTGGTGAGAGACACTACCAGGTGGTGAGAGACACTACCAGGTTGGTGAGAGACACTACCAGGTTGTGAGAGACACTACCAGGTTGGTGAGAGACACTACCTGGTTGGTGAGAGACACTACCAGGTTGGTGAGAGACACTACAGGTTGGTGAGAGACACTACCAGGTTGGTGAGAGACACTACCTGGTTGGTGAGAGACACTACCAGGTTGGTGAGAGACACTACCAGGTTGGTGAGAGACACTACCTGGTTGGTGAGAGACACTACCAGGTTGGTGAGAGACACTACCAGGTTGGTGAGAGACACTACCTGGTTGGTGAGAGACACTACCTGGTTGGTGAGAGACACTACCAGGTTGGTGAGAGACACTACCAGGTTGGTGAGAGACACTACCTGGTTGGTGAGAGACACTACCTGGTTGGTGAGAGACACTACCAGGTTGGTGAGAGACACTACTGGTTGGTGAGAGACACTACTGGTGGTGAGAGACACTACCAGGTTGGTGAGAGACACTACCAGGTTGGTGAGAGACACTACCTGGTGGTGAGAGACACTACCAGGTTGGTGAGAGACACTACCTGGTTGGTGAGAGACACTACCAGGTTGGTGAGAGAGACTACCAGGTTGGTGAGAGACACTACCTGTTGGTGAGAGACACTACCAGGTTGGTGAGAGACACTACCAGGTTGGTGAGAGACACTACCGGTTGGTGAGAGACACTACCAGGTTGGTGAGAGACACTACCTGGTTGGTGAGAGACACTACCTGGTTGGTGAGAGACACCTGGTTGGTGAGAGACACTACCAGGTTGGTGAGAGACACTACCAGGTTGGTGAGAGACACTACCTGGTTGGTGAGAGACACTACCTGGTTGGTGAGAGACACTACCAGGTTGGTGAGAGACACTACCTGGTTGGTGAGAGAGACACTACCAGGTTGGTGAGAGACACTACCAGGTTGGTGAGAGACACTACCAGGTTGGTGAGAGACACTACCTGGTTGGTGAGAGACACTACCAGGTTGGTGAGAGACACTACCTGGTTGGTGAGAGACACTACTGGTTGGTGAGAGACACTACCAGGTTGGTGAGAGACACTACCAGGTTGGTGAGAGACACTACCTGGTTGGTGAGAGACACTACCAGGTTGGTGAGAGACACTACCTGGTTGGTGAGAGACACTACAGGTTGGTGAGAGACACTACCAGGTTGGTGAGAGACACTACCAGGTTGGTGAGAGACACTACCAGGTGGTGAGAGACACTACCAGGTTGGTGAGAGACACTACCAGGTTGGTGAGAGACACTACCAGGTTGGTGAGAGACACTACCTGGTTGGTGAGAGACACTACCGGTTGGTGAGAGACACTACCAGGTTGGTGAGAGACACTACCAGGTTGGTGAGAGACACTACCAGGTTGGTGAGAGACACACCAGGTTGGTGAGAGACACTACCGGGTGAGAGACACTACCAGGTTGGTGAGAGACACTACCAGGTTGGTGAGAGACACTACCAGGTTGGTGAGAGACACTACAGGTTGGTGAGAGACACTACCAGGTTGGTGAGAGACACTACCAGGTTGGTGAGAGACACTACCTGGTTGGTGAGAGACACTACCTGGTTGGTGAGAGACACTACCAGGTTGGTGAGAGACACTACCAGGTTGGTGAGAGACACTACCGGTTGGTGAGAGACACTACAGGTTGGTGAGAGACACTACCTGGTTGGTGAGAGACACTACCAGGTTGGTGAGAGACACTACAGGTTGGTGAGAGACACTACATGGTGGTGAGAGACACTACCTGGTTGGTGAGAGACACTACCTGGTTGGTGAGAGACACTACCAGGTGGTGAGAGACACTACCAGGTTGGTGAGAGACACTACCAGGTTGGTGAGAGACACTACCAGGTTGGTGAGAGACACTACCAGGTTGGTGAGAGACACTACCAGGTTGGTGAGAGACACTACCGGTTGGTGAGAGACACTACCAGGTTGGTGAGAGACACTACCAGGTTGGTGAGAGACACTACCAGGTTGGTGAGAGACACTACCAGGTTGGTGAGAGACACTACCTGGTTGGTGAGAGACACTACCAGGTTGGTGAGAGACACTACCAGGTTGGTGAGAGACACTACCAGGTTGGTGAGAGACACTACCAGGTTGGTGAGAGACACTACCAGGTTGGTGAGAGACACTACTGGTTGGTGAGAGACACTACCTGGTTGGTGAGAGACACTACCTGGTTGGTGAGAGACACTACCAGGTTGGTGAGAGACACTACCAGGTGGTGAGAGACACTACAGGTTGGTGAGAGACACTACCAGGTTGGTGAGGACACTACCAGGTTGGTGAGAGACACTACCTGGTTGGTGAGAGACACTACCTGGTTGGTGAGAGACACTACCAGGTTGGTGAGAGACACTACCTGGTGGTGAGAGACACTACCTGGTTGGTGAGAGACACTACCAGGTTGGTGAGAGACACTACCTGGTTGGTGAGAGACACTACCTGGTTGGTGAGAGACACTACCGGTTGGTGAGAGACACTACCAGGTTGGTGAGAGACACTACCTGGTTGGTGAGAGACACTACCAGGTTGGTGAGAGACACTACCAGGTTGGTGAGAGACACTACCAGGTTGGTGAGAGACACTACCAGTTGGTGAGAGACACTACCAGGTTGGTGAGAGACACTACCAGGTTGGTGAGAGACACTACCAGGTTGGTGAGAGACACTACCAGGTTGGTGAGAGACACTACCAGGTTGGTGAGAGACACTACTGGTTGGTGAGAGACACTACCAGGTTGGTGAGAGACACTACAGGTTGGTGAGAGACACTAGGTTGGTGAGAGACACTACAGGTTGGTGAGAGACACTACCAGGTTGGTGAGAGACACTACCAGGTTGGTGAGAGACACTACCAGT
>WNGS01165843.1:37386-54993 GCA_020271785.1 Procambarus virginalis | reverse complement strand
GGGGTTGAGCTCTGGCTCTTTGGTCCCGCCTCTCAACCGTCAATCAACAGGTGTACAGTTTCCTGAGCCTAATGGGCTCTATCATATCTACACTTGAAACTGTGTATGGAGTCAGCCTCCACCACATCGCTTCCTAATGCATTCCATTTGTCAACCACTCTGACACTAAAAAAGTTCTTTCTAATATCTCTGTGGCTCATTTGGGCACTCAGTTTCCACCTGTGTCCCCTAGTGCGTGTGCCCCTTGTGTTAACAGCCTGTCTTTATCAACCCTGTCGATTCCCCTGAGAATCTTGAATGTGGTGATCATGTCCCCCCTAACTCTTCTGTCTTCCAACGAAGTGAGGTTTAATTCCTGCAGTCGCTCCTCGTAGCTCATACCTCTCAGCTCGGGTACTAGTCTGGTGGCAAACCTTTGAACCTTTTCCAGTTTAGTCTTATGCTTGACTAGATAGGGACTCCATGCTGGAGCCGCATACTCCAGGATTGGTCTGACATATGTGGTATATAATGTTCTGAAAGATTCCTTACACAAGTTTCTAAAGGCCGTTCTTATGTTAGCCAACCTGGCATATGCTGCTGATGTTATCCTCTTGATATGAGCTTCAGGGGACAGGTCTGGCGTGATATCAACCCCCAGGTCTTTCTCTCTCTCTGACTCTTGAAGTATTTTCATCGTGTGTGTGGTGTGTGTGGGTGTGTGTGTGTGGTGTGTGTGTGTGTGTGTGTGTGTGTGTGTGTGTGTGGTGTGTGTGTGGTGTGTCAGTCATGCACAGTGAGCAGGTCCAACATGAGGCTATGGGCAAGGCTGACCCCAAAGACTCCACCACAAAGTGCCGGGCCAGAGACCACCATGTTAGGTCACATTTAAAAAATAAATATATTTCCACATCATATGGTATCCTCGACTATCAGTTTCCCACTGACCATCCTCCCCTCCCATCACCAACCACTGATGAAGGATGTTTGAATATAAGTAATTAATTGTAAATCTGTACTGTAAGTCTAACATGTTACAACCACACAACCCAAAACTGATAATTAGAATAAACTGAATGTTTAGACTTCTGCCTCACACCTTACAGTAAAGAGGAGCAGCTATCTTTCGGTTAAAGCTCTCTCCATCAAGATAGATCCTCATGATAGGATTCAATACTCACTGTCCCCCCCCAACCCCACCCCCAACTCTGCAACCCCCCCCCCCACCACCACCCCCACCCCACCCCAACTCTGCACCCCCCACCCCCACCACACCCCACCCACCCCAATTCTGCACACCCCCCCCCCACCACCACCACCACCAACCACCCCAACTCTGCACCCCCCCGCCACCACCACCATCAACCCCCACCCCAACTCGCACCCCCCCCCCCCGCCACCACCACCAACCCCCACCCAACCCTACACACCCCCAATACCCTCCACCTCCGGCAAAGCCTACCCTCCAGCGGCATATTAATACCCTAATTGGTCTTTACACAGCAAACGACCCGTGGCACGGCAAGGGCTGCCTGCCCACAGTTGGGCCACTGTGGCCCATCCCAACAAAGCCACTGGACAAAGGGGCCGCCAAGCCTGAATGGCGCGGGCACGGGCCGCTTTGCATACAGAGATTCCGGGCTTAATGACGGAACATAGAGGAGCGAGTTGACTACCTGCTCTTAAGCGGCCATTGATCACAATGATGGGTGGTGGCGTGGCCCTTCAGCTCAATGGCCTTTCATGGTGCTATCACCCTTGAGCCAGCACCCGACCCCCCTCCGCCCCTCCAACACCCTAATAGAGCAGTCATCTTTGTTACTGATCTAAACCTTACATGAAGAATCAACACTTTTTTATGGCGGGGAGGGGCGAGGGCGGCCGGGGACCCTTTCATCTCCCTTTACCATTTATACATGGTTTAAATCCCTCCCTACATTACCATTTTTCTTGCCCATTAAACACTATTGTCTGAAACTGTTGCACTGTTTCGTATCATCAATTACAGTGCAGTTTGACGTATTCATATTATAAATGCATTAAACCATCGATAAAAGGATCCAGCCTTGAGGTGACAGGATCCAGGCCTGAGGTGACAGGATCCAGGCCTGAGGTGACAGGATCCAGGCCTGAGGTGACAGGATCCAGGCCTGAGGTGACAGGATCCAGGCCTGAGGTGACAGGATCCAGGCCTGAGGTGACAGGATCCAGGCCTGAGGTGACAGGATCCAGGCGTCTGTGAGAGAACTTGACCTTCAGCTAATTGCTCTATAGGTAGTTAATGCGGGAGCGTAACAACGGTCGTTGGCCAATAAAGTACAAATATTTTACCAGCGGTTACAATCTTGACTCAACTTCTGAAGTGGAGCTCAAACAGGAGCTGAAAGGCTCTGTAACACAAAAATGTAGCAGACTTATTCCTTTAAGACAGAAAACATCCTTAGTCTCAAACTTCAAGCACTGAAAATATTTTTACCAACATCTCTGACGCAATTCTCTCTCGAACTGTCCTCTGTGCCTCCCCTATCCTAGCTCTGAACAATGATGGTTTGTGTGACAATTTCCCTTGGGATCTTATATATCACCTTCAAAGCAGACCTGATCAACCAGGCTGTGATTCATACGTCAGGCTGTGAGCAGCCGCGTCCAACAGCCTGGTTGAGCAGACCACCAACCAGGAGGCCTGGCCGCAGGGACGGAGGTAATGACTAGTAATGTCTTCACTGACTCTCCTATCCTTCAGTATTGTCAGCTCCAGTTCACTCAGTCTTTCCTCGTAGCTCAAGATCTTCAGCTCAGGAACCAGCCTCGTTCCATATATAATGGACCTTTCCTACTTCTGAGAACCTCGTTCTATTAATAACGGACCTTTTCAATTTCACCTGCAAAAGATCTTATGATCTTTTTCAGGTGAGAGTTCTACACCGGGGTTGAACACAGTGTGACACAGGCGGTGTACAGGCCTCGGGAGGGTCCCCGTCAATGTTTGTGTAGGGATCCCGGACGCTGGTCAGTGTAGCTTATGCTGCTGACATTATTTAGGCAGCGGATTTGGGGTTATGTCTGCTCTCATATCTCTCTCCTCTTCTAACCCACCAGTCTGTCTCCCTTTCACCTTATACTGTTGTACTGTACATGTCTTGGTACTGCTGTTCCAATCCTCGTCACTTTGCATTTTGCTAGGTTAATTTCTAGATGCCTTCCTACTTGGTGTGCAGTTTTCAGTGAATGATGGATTCTGACTCAGAGGTCCTTGTCTTCACCACTCTGCTCCAAGATAATGTTGTTAATTAGGTAGTTATGGCGTGGGTTGTTAAGGCCCACATACAACCTCTTACATTTGTCGATATTAAAAAACATTTGCCAGTCTTCTGACCATTTGTGGAGTTCATGTAGACGTATATGTAAGGACTCAATATAATTTTCACTTTCCACTTTAGCATAAATCTTAGTGTTATAAATCTTATGAAGTCAGAATAATTAGGTAGTAACGCAGCAGGCACCAGGCAAGTAGTGCGGGGCATAACCACCTACACCTCACGGCCTACACTAATAGGTAATTACTAACAGGTAAGTGCGCAGAATGCGGTCTACAACATTTAACTCCCAGATACTTATATTATTGCAAGGTGAAGAGGGCCTCGGACGACAGCGGCTGCTCATTTCTTACAGCCGTCGCTGGGAATCGAACCCAGGTTCGTGTACTGAGACTGGCGAACGCTGTCCGCTAGGCCGTGTCCGTGCGTACATGTGCGTGGGAATATAGAGCAGAGGGTTGTACAAGCTGTCAAGTATGACACCTTCATCTGTCAGCTTGACACCGCGGCCATCAGGGGTGTAGGGAACCCCCCCTATGTGTGTGTAGGGTACCCCCCAGAGTGAGGAGGGTACCCCCCAGTGTGTGGAGGGTACCCCCAGTGTGTGTGGAGGGTACCCCCAGTGTGTGTGGAGGGTACCCCCAGTGTGTGTGGAGGGTACCCCCAGTGTGTGTGGAGGGTATCCCCAGTGTGTGTGGAGGGTACCCCCAGTGTGTGTGGAGGGTACCCCCAGTGTGTGGAGGGTACCCCCAGTGTGTGTGGAGGGTACCCCCAGTGTGTGTGGAGGGTACCCCCAGTGTGTGTGGAGGGTACCCCCAGTGTGTGTGGAGGGTACCCCCAGTGTGTGTGGAGGGTACCCCCAGTGTGTGGAGGGTACCCCCAGTGTGTGTGTGGAGGGTACCCCCAGTGTGTGTGGAGGGTACCCCCAGTGTGTGTGGAGGGTACCCCCAGTGTGTGTGGAGGGTACCCCCAGTGTGTGTGGAGGGTACCCCCAGTGTGTGTGGAGGGTACCCCCAGTGTGTGTGTAGGGTACCCCCCAGAGTGAGGAGGGTACCCCCCAGTGTGTGGAGGGTACCCCCAGTGTGTGTGGAGGGTACCCCCAGTGTGTGTGGAGGGTACCCCCAGTGTGTGTGGAGGGTACCCCCAGTGTGTGTGGAGGGTACCCCCAGTGTGTGTGGAGGGTACCCCCCAGTGTGTGTGGAGGGTACCCCCAGTGTGTGGAGGGTACCCCCAGTGTGTGTGGAGGGTACCCCCAGTGTGTGGAGGGTACCCCCAGTGTGTGGAGGGTACCCCCAGTGTGTGGAGGGTAACCCCAGTGTGTGGAGGGTACCCCCAGTGTGTGTGGAGGGTACCCCCAGTGTGTGTGGAGGGTACCCCCAGTGTGTGGAGGGTACCCCCAGTGTGTGTGGAGGGTACCCCCAGTGTGTGTGTGGAGGGTACCCCCAGTGTGTGTGTGGAGGGTACCCCCAGTGTGTGTGGAGGGTACCCCCAGTGTGTGTGGAGGGTACCCCCAGTGTGTGTGGAGGGTACCCCCAGTGTGTGTGGAGGGTACCCCCAGTGTGTGTGGAGGGTACCCCCAGTGTGTGTGGAGGGTACCCCCAGTGTGTGTGGAGGGTACCCCCAGTGTGTGTGGAGGGTACCCCCAGTGTGTGTGGAGGGTACCCCCAGTGTGTGTGGAGGGTACCCCCAGTGTGTGTGGAGGGTACCCCCAGTGTGTGTGTGGTACCCCCAGTGTGTGTGGAGGGTACCCCCAGTGTGTGTGGAGGGTACCCCCAGTGTGTGTGGAGGGTACCCCCAGTGTGTGGAGGGTACCCCCAGTGTGTGTGGAGGGTACCCCCAGTGTGTGTGGAGGGTACCCCCAGTGTGTGTGGAGGGTACCCCAGGGTGTGTGTGGAGGGTACCCCCAGTGTGTGTGGAGGGTACCCCCAGTGTGTGTGGAGGGTACCCCCAGTGTGTGGAGGGTACCCCCAGTGTGTGTGGAGGGTACCCCCAGTGTGTGTGGAGGGTACCCCCAGTGTGTGTGGAGGGTACCCCCAGTGTGTGTGGAGGGTACCCCCAGTGTGTGGAGGGTACCCCCAGTGTGTGGAGGGTACCCCCAGTGTGTGGAGGGTAACCCCAGTGTGTGGAGGATACCCCCAGTGTGTGGAGGGTACCCCCAGTGTGTGGAGGGTACCCCAGTGTGTGGAGGGTAACCCCAGTGTGTGGAGGGTACCCCCAGTGTGTGTGGAGGGTACCCCCAGTGTGTGGAGGGTAACCCCAGTGTGTGGAGGGTACCCCCAGTGTGTGGAGGGTACCCCCAGTGTGTGTGGAGGGTACCCCCAGTGTGTGTGGAGGGTACCCCCAGTGTGTGGAGGGTAACCCCAGTGTGTGTGGAGGGTACCCCCAGTGTGTGTGGAGGGTACCCCCAGTGTGTGTGGAGGGTACCCCCAGTGTGTGTGGAGGGTACCCCAGTGTGTGGAGGGTACCCCCAGTGTGTGTGGAGGGTACCCCAGTGTGTGTGGAGGGTACCCCAGTGTGTGTGGAGGATACCCCCAGTGTGTGTGGAGGGTACCCCCAGTGTGTGGAGGGTACCCCCAGTGTGTGTGGAGGGTACCCCCCAGTGTGTGTGGAGGGTACCCCCAGTGTGTGTGGAGGGTACCCCCAGTGTGTGGAGGGTACCCCCAGTGTGTGGAGGGTACCCCCAGTGTGTGTGGAGGGTACCCCCAGTGTGTGGAGGGTACCCCCAGTGTGTGGAGGGTACCCCCAGTGTGTGGAGGGTACCCCCAGTGTGTGGAGGGTAACCCCAGTGTGTGGAGGGTACCCCCAGTGTGTGTGGAGGGTACCCCCAGTGTGTGGAGGGTAACCCCAGTGTGTGGAGGGTACCCCAGTGTGTGGAGGGTACCCCAGTGTGTGTGGAGGGTACCCCCAGTGTGTGTGGAGGGTACCCCCAGTGTGTGCGTGGTACCCCCAGTGTGTGGAGGGTACCCCCAGTGTGTGGAGGGTACCCCCAGTGTGTGGAGGGTACCCCCAGTGTGTGGAGGGTACCCCCAGTGTGTGTGTGGTACCCCCAGTGTGTGTGGATGGTACCCCCAGTGTGTGTGGATGGTACCCCCAGTGTGTGTGGAGGGTACCCCCAGTGTGTGTGGAGGGTACCCCCAGTGTGTGTGGAGGGTACCCCCAGTGTGTGTGGAGGGTACCCCAGTGTGTGTGTGGAGGGTACCCCCAGTGTGTGTGGAGGGTACCCCCAGTGTGTGTGGAGGGTACCCCCAGTGTGTGTGGAGGTACCCCCAGTGTGTGTGGAGGGTACCCCCAGTGTGTGTGGAGGGTACCCCCAGTGTGTGGAGGGTACCCCCAGTGTGTGTGTGGAGGGTACCCCAGTGTGTGTGGAGGGTACCCCCAGTGTGTGTGGAGGGTACCCCCAGTGTGTGTGGAGGGTACCCCCAGTGTGTGTGGAGGGTACCCCCAGTGTGTGGAGGGTACCCCCAGTGTGTGTGTGGAGGGTACCCCAGTGTGTGTGGAGGGTACCCCCAGTGTGTGTGGAGNAACTGCTGTACACCATGAACAAACTGCTGTACACCATGAACAAACTGCTGTACACCATGAACAAACTGCTGTACACATGAGCAAACTGCTGTACACCATGAACAAACTGCTGTACACCGTGAACAAACTGCTGTACACCGTGAACAAACTGCTGTGTACCGTGAACAAACTGCTGTACACCATGAACAAACTGCTGTACACCATGAACAAACTGCTGTACACCTTGAACAAACTGCTGTACACCGTGAACAAACTGCTGTACACCGTGAACAAACTGCTGTACACCATGAACAAACTGCTGTACACCATGAACAAACTGCTGTACACCATGAACAAACTGCTGTACACCATGAACAAACTGCTGTACACCTTGAACAAACTGCTGTACACCGTGAACAAACTGCTGTACACCGTGAACAAACTGCTGTGTACCGTGAACAAACTGCTGTGTACCGTGAACAAACTGCTGTACACCATGAACAAACTGCTGTACACCGTGAACAAACTTCTGTACACCATGAACAAACTGCTGTACACCATGAACAAACTGCTGTACACCATGAACAAACTGCTGTACACCGTGAACAAACTGCTGTACACCATGAACAAACTGCTGTACACCATGAACAAACTGCTGTACACCATGAACAAACTGCTGTACACATGAACAAACTGCTGTACACCATGAACAAACTGCTGTACACCATGAACAAACTGCTGTACACCATGAACAAACTGCTGTACACCATGAACAAACTGCTGTACACCGTGAACAAACTGCTGTACACCATGAACAAACCCCAAGAGCTTCATGCTGCCACACTCGGGGTGTCGACGACCTCGTATCAATACCAGGACGACACGGTCCTTGTTCAGCGACACCAATGTCACTGAAGCAGAAGGTAACATTCGTACACTATACTGATGATAGCGGCTTCCAGTACACGTCAATGGAAGAGTTCTACTGTTACTTTGTCGTCCAGTACAGGTAGAACCAGCCAGTACAGGAAGAACCATTCAGTACAGGAAGAACCAGCCAGTACTGGAAGAACCATCCAGTACAGGAAGAACCATTCAGTACAGGAAGAACCATCCAGTACAAGAAGAACCATCCAGTACAGGAAGAACCATCCAGTACAGGAAGAACCATCCAGTACAGGAAGAACCATCCAGTACAGGAAGAACCATCCAGTACAGGAAGAACCATTCAGTACAGGAAGAACCATCCAGTACAGGAAGAACCATCCAGTACAGGAAGAACCATCCAGTACAAGAAGAACCATCCAGTACAGGTAGAACCAGCCAGTACAGGAAGAACCAGCCAGTACAGGTAGAACAAGCCAGTACAGGAAGAACCATCCAGTACAGGTAGAACCATCCAGTGCAGGAAGAACCATCCAGTACAGGTAGAACCAGCCAGTACAGGAAGAACCATCCAGTACAGGTAGAACCAGCCAGTGCAGGAAGAACCATCCAGTACAGGTAGAACCAGCCAGTACCGGTAGAACCAGCCAGTGCAGGTAGAACCAGCCAGTACAGGTAGAACCAGCCAGTGCAGGTAGAACCAGCCAGTACAGGAAGAACCAGCCAGTGCAGGTAGAACCATCCAGTGCAGGAAGAACCATCCAGTACAGGTAGAACCAGCCAGTACAGGAAGAACCAGCCAGTGCAGGTAGAACCAGCCAGTACAGGAAGAACCAGCCAGTGCAGGTAGAACCATCCAGTGCAGGAAGAACCATCCAGTACAGGTAGAACCAGCCAGTACAGGAAGAACCAGCCAGTGCAGGTAGAACCAGCCAGTACAGGAAGAACCATCCAGTACAGGTAGAACCAGCCAGTACAGGTAGAACCAGCCAGTGCAGGTAGAACCAGCCAGTACAGGTAGAACCAGCCAGTACAGGTAGAACCAGCCAGTGCAGGAAGAACCAGCCAGTACAGGAAGAACCATCCAGCACAGGTAGAACCAGCCAGCACAGGAAGAACCATCCAGTACTGGAAGAACCATCCAGTACTGGAAGAACCAGCCAGTACATGTTGAACCGTCGAACCATGGCATGATATCTCTAGCTAGGAGGAACCGGCAGACAGTCCTCCTGTAGCAGGCAATAGACCTGACACTCTGGAGTGCCACTGAGTGCCACTGAGTGCCACTGAGTGCCACTGGAAGACGGTACACAACCACCCTCCCGTTTTGACAGTCCACTACCCATGTGGTCGACTGTTTTGACAGTCCACTACCCATGTGGTCGACTGTTTTGACAGTCCACTACCCATGTGGTCGACTGTTTTGACAGTCCACTACCCATGTGGTCGACTGTTTTGACAGTTCACTACCCATGTGGTCGACTGTTTTGACAGTTCACTACCCATGTGGTCGACTGTTTTGACAGTCCACTACCCATGTGGTCGACTGTTTTGACAGTCCACTACCCATGTGGTCGACTGTTTTGACAGTCCACTACCCATGTGGTCGACTGTTTTCACAGTACACTACCCATGTGGTCGACTGTTTTGACAGTCCACTACCCATGTGGTCGACTGTTTTCACAGTCCACTACCCATGTGCTCAATCGTACCTACATTTGCTTTTAGAGTCCGGCAAAAAATCAAATTAAAACCAAACCAAAATATTCTTAGGCCTAGTATAGTCCATATATCTACTCTATTAGGCCTCAGAAAGCGTTTTTTAGATCTAGGATGGTTAGTTTAGGTCTTATTAGCATCATATATAGAAACTTTTCCGGTTTGTCCAAACTCATTACTACAAACGTCAAGTTCAAACGTCAGTACACTACCCATGTGGTCGACTGTTTTGACAGTCCACTACCCATGTGGTCGACTGTTTTCACAGTATACTACCCATGTGGTCGACTGTTTTGACAGTACACTACCCATGTGGTCGACTGTTTTCACAGTATACTACCCATGTGGTCGACTGTTTTGACAGTCCACTACCCATGTGGTCGACTGTTTTCACAGTCCACTACCCATGTGCTCAATCGTACCTACATTTGCTTTTAGAGTCCGGCAAAAAAATCAAATTAAAACCAAACCAAAATATTCTTAGGCCTAGTATAGTCCATATATCTACTCTATTAGGCCTCAGAAAGCGTTTTTTAGATCTAGGATGGTTAGTTTAGGTCTTATTAGCATCATATATAAAAACTTTTCCGGTTTGTCCAAACTCATTACTACAAACGTCAAGTTCCTGGTGGTGGAGCACATGTGTGTGGTGTGGAGCCCTTCGTTACTCTCGTTATAGGAGGGGCTGATTACGGAGCACTGGGAAGGGACAAGGACAGACTAAGAGGCGCAGGAACGGTGCCCAGTCTAATACGTCGGTTACGGAGTCGGACTATGTATTAGAAGTGCGACGGATTATAAGACATTAAAGCATCGTTATGTTGACGTTCTGTCCATCGGTCTTGATTGGTTGGGTGCGTTGGGCCAGTCACAATCACCAGTAAGAGCACCATCAGCAGTCACCATCATTAGTAGCATTACTTTCCCTACCAGCAGACACGCCTCCTATATTACCACCACCACCAGCAGCAGCAGAAGCAGCAGACACGCCACCTACTACTACCAGCAGCAGCAGAAGCAGCAGACACGCCTCCTATATTACCACCACCACCAGCAGCAGCAGAAGCAGCAGACACGCCACCTACTACTACCAGCAACAGCAGAAGCAGCAGACACGCCACCTACTACTACCAGCAGCAGCAGAAGCAGCAGACACGCCACCTAGTACTACCAGCAGCAGCAGACACACACTCCCCCCACAAGGACTCCCTCCACGTGTCTACCCTCCGTCACATGATGGCCATCTAACCCAAATGATAGCTCCCCAATCCCTTTACCAGCGCCACTCTGAGCTGCCTTATCTGGGGGCTATCTGACCGATGCTGCTCCATAACCCGAGACCTCACACAACAGCCTCATCAACCTCCCTCATCTTGCCCTCCTGCTTTGCATACCCTCATGGGAGAGTACTCTTACATGCCCACGCTCACTAGGGGAGAACACGCTCACATGCCCATGCTCTCTAGGGGAGAGTACTCTCACATGCTCACACATGTTTGACACAGTACCCCATAAAAGGCTGTTAAAAAAGTTGGAGCAACAGGCAGGAGTAAAAGGGAAGGTGCTCCAGTGGATAAGGGAGTATCTAAGCAACAGGAAACAGCGAGTAACGGTGAGGGGGGAGACATCAGAGTGGCGAGATGTCACCAGCGGAGTCCCACAGGGCTCTGTACTTGGACCCATCCTGTTTCTAATATATGTAAACGATCTTCCGGAGGGTATAGACTCATTTCTCTCAATGTTTGCTGATGAGGCAAAAATTATGAGAAGAATCAAGACGGATGAAGACAGACAGAAACTACAGGATGACCTGGACAAACTGGAGGAATTTTCTAGAAAATGGCTACAAAAGTTCAACTCAGGGAAGTGTAAAGTAATGAAATTAGGCGAAGGTACCAGAAGGCTGAACACAAGGTACCATCTGGGAGGTGAAATCCTGCAGGAGTCAAACAGAGAGAAAGATCTGGGGGTTGATATCACACCGATCCTGTCCCCAGAGGCCCACATCAAAAGGATATCATCAGCGGCATTTGCTAGGTTGGCCAACATAAAAACTGCCTTTAGAAACTTGTGTAAGGAATCATTCAGAACCCTGTATACCACTTCTGTCTGACCAATCCTGGAATATGCAGCTCCAGTCTGGAGTCCATACCTAGTTAAACACAAGACAAAGTTAGAGAAGATTCAGCTGTATGCCACCAGACTCGTACCGGAAGTGAGAGGTAAGAGTTACGAGGAAAGGCTAAAGGAGCTGAACCTCACGTTCCTGGAAAGCAGAAAAGTAAGGGGAGACATGATAACCACATAAAAAATTCTCAGAGAGAATTGACAGGGTGGACAAAGACAAACTCTTTAGCACGGGTGGGATACGAACAAGGGGACACAGGTGGAAACTGAGTACCCAAATGAGCCACAGAGACGTTAGAAAGAACTTTTCAGTGTCAGAGTAGTTAACAGATGGAATGCATTAGGCAGTGATGTGGTGGAGGCTGACTCCATACACAGTTTCAAGTGTAGATATGATAGAGCCCAGTAGGCTCAGGAACCTGTACACCAGTTGATTGACAGTTGAGAGGCGGGACCAGACAATCGTTTGGGAGCGTCCGTCTGGTTTCTTCAACACAGATAATTATTATTTCAGATAAATAATTTGTAACGCTTAATGAAGGGAAATCAGCGGGCTACATTTACAGGGACTATCAGAGAGCGTTGGGTGCTGCGCCACGCAGAATGCCGATCAGTAAACTAAAACGTTATGGCATCAAAGACCCAATTTTAGGATGGCTCAAAAGCTTCCTGTGAGATCGCATACAACAACGACCCGGAAATGGAGAAAAGTCTGAGTGGAGAGAAGCGACTCCAGATATTCCACAAGGTGTCGTGTCCTCGACCCATTCGTCTTGGTCGTACCACACCTCCTGCCACACCTCCTGCCACACCTACCACACCTCCTGCCACACCTACCACACCTCCTGCCACACCTGCTGCACACCACCTTAACACACCACTTTCCTCTAAGACATGGCAGAGGTTCACTATAATGAGACCGTCAACGACGGGACCAAACTATTAAACAATCTGTATATATCATTTAGTAATAACACTCTTCAAGACACTCAAGAACACATTATACAAGAAGATAACAAACATCATACAAACTGAAGTATACTAACAGTATAGTTTAAAAGAACAATACAACTTCCAGGGTTCGAACCCATATGATATTGAAGATTCGTATAACTGAACCTCGGAACATCAAGTCTGCCTGGATTATTCTGCCTTCTTTCCATGTTCTGATGCGTCTCATCAACTGTGTATCGGCGGCAAACTCTGACTCTAAGGATCCTTTATCCTCTCGTTGTTGTTGTTTAAGATTCGCTACTTGGGACAAAAACTTCCAAGTAGCACGGGCTATGGTGAGCCCGTAGTTGTATCCTCACGTTATGGTACATTGTCATAAACAGTATGGGTGACCCCTGTGGTACTCCTCTTGTGTCTCCTCTCTACACTCTCAACGCTCTCGTTCCTCTTGTAGAAGTGTTCTCCAAGTTGAACATGCTTGTCTCTCTCTGTCTGTGACGGAGCCTCTTGCGTGATGAAGGCTGCCAAGCAATGCAGGAAGATGCAGTCTATTCTTCTCTTTCATAATGGGATCGCTGACATCCTGTCATAGAACTGTGAACAGGTTTGTTGACAAGACAAACCTGTTCACAGGTTTCTGTGGACCTGTGAATCTTGTGAACCTATGTAATTAAAGTTTGGCTATGTAATATAAATCTGTATGCTTCATGTGCTCCATTAACCTCCCAATGAATATATCAAGGATCATACAGGTTATACATATCAACGGTACTGGCATCTAGTTTCGTTTTGTGTATATCCCCAATTTTTAATATGTATAACAACCGCAGCCTTCGAGCTGTCTGGCAGTTCACCTCTAACTAGCTAAACACTGAAGATCATTCAGAGAGTTTAGCCCCAAGCTCCACCCGAGTTCTTCAGCATCCAGGAAGACGTCGAATCTGGTCCTTCAGCCATTATCACATCCAGTTGATTATTGACCTCAACTGTAGTAACCAGCGTGTTACTTAAACTGTCACTCAAGGGTGTGTCTTTTAGCCGTGGGAGCAGCTAAGGACTTATGAACTAATAGTGTTCCTTGTTCCTTAGTCCTGTAATGACTCTGTCTTCAGCTACTGAACAGTTCTCGACAGTTTTCTCCGTCGTGTGTCTCTCACACATAAATCCATTAGTGTGGCAGACTTCTCCCGCCCAACCACTTGGGCTGGACGGTAGAGCGACGGTCTCGCTTCATGCAGGTCAGCGATCAATCCCCGACTGTCCAAGTGGTTGGAGCACCATTCCTTCCCTCCCGTCCCATCCCATATCCTTATCCTGACCCCTACCCAGTGCTATATAGTCGTAATGGCTTGGCGCTTTCCCCCTTGCCTACCTCACCACTTACCTCATCCTCCTCCTCGCCTCGCTTGCCTCCATCTAACCTACGTACTCAAAGACCTGTACACAGTGGTCACTAGCTCTAGTGCAGAGTGAGTGAGTGAGTGAGAGAGAGAGAGAGAGAGAGAGAGAGAGAGAGAGAGAGAGAGAGAGAGAGAGAGAGAGAGAGAGAGAGAGAGAGAGAGAGTGTATGTATGTATGTGTGTGTGTGTACTTAGTTGTATTTTACGGGGGTTGAGCTTTGCTCTTTCGGCCCGCCTCTCAACTGTCAATCAACTGTTTACTAACTACACTACCATTTTTTTTTCCCACACCACACACACACACACACACACCCAGGAAGCAGCCCGTGACAGCTGACTAACTCCCAGGTACCTATTTACTGCTAGGTAACAGGGGAATTCAGGGTGAAAGAAACTTTGCCCATTTGTTTCTGCCGGGTGCGGGAATCGAACCCGCGCCACAGAATTACAAGTCCTGCACGCTATCCACCAGGCTACCTGGCCCCCCTGTGTGTGTGTGTGTGTGTGTGTGTGTTGTGTGTGTGTGTGTGTGTGTGTGTGTGTGTAATTACCTAAGTGTAGTTACAGGATGAGAGCTACGCTCGTGGTGTCCCGTCTTCCCAGCACTCTTTGTCATATAACGCTTTGAAACTACTGACGGTCTTGGCCTCCACCACCTTCTCACCTAACTTGTTCCAACCGTCTACCACTCTGTTTGCGAAAGTGAATTTTCTTATATTTCTTCGGCATCTGTGTTTAGCTAGTTTAAATCTATGACCTCTTGTTCTTAAAGTTCCAGGTCTCAGGAAATCTTCCCTATCGATTTTATCAATTCCTGTTACTATTTTGTATGTAGTGATCATATCACCTCTTTTTCTTCTGTCTTCTAGTTTTGGCATATTTAATGCCTCTAACCTCTCCTCGTAGCTCTTGCCCTTCAGTTCTGGGAGCCACTTAGTAGCATGTCTTTGCACCTTTTCCAGTTTGTTGATGTGCTTCTTAAGATATGGGCACCACACAACCGCTGCATATTCTAGCTTTGGCCTAACAAAAGTCGTGAACAATTTCTTTAGTATATCGCCATCCATGTATTTAAAAGCAATTCTGAAGTTAGAAAGCGTGGCATAGGCTCCTCGCACAATATTCTTTATGTGGTCCTCAGGTGATAGTTTTCTATCTAGAACCACCCCTAGATCTCTTTCTTTATCAGAATTCTTTAAAGATTTCTCACATAATATATAGGTTGTGTGGGGTCTATGTTCTCCTATTCCACATTCCATAACATGGCATTTATTAACATTAAATTCCATTTGCCAAGTGGTGCTCCATATACTTATTTTGTCCAGGTCATCTTGAAGGGCATGACAATCATCTAAGTTTCTTATCCTTCCTATTATCTTAGCATCATCAGCAAACATGTTCATATAATTCTGTATACCAACTGGTAGATCATTTATGTAGACAATAAACATCACTGGTGCAAGAACTGAACCCTGTGGTACTCCACTTGTGACATTTCTCCAGTCCGATACATTGCCTCTGATCACTGCCCTCATTTTTCTATCAGTCAGAAAATTTTTCATCCATGTTAGAAGCTTACCTGTCACCCCTCCAATATTTCCAGTTTCCAGAACAACCTCTTATGTGGAACTCTGTCGAAAGCCTTTTTTAGGTCCAGATAGATGCAGTCAACCCAACCATCTCTTTCCTGTAATATCTCTGTTGCTCGATCATAGAAACTGAGTAAATTCGATACACAGGATCTTCCAGATCGAAAACCATACTGTCTGTCTGATATTATATCATTTCTCTCCAGGTGTTCTACCCATTTAGTTTTAATTATTTTTTCCAATATTTTGACTATTACACTTGTCAATGATACAGGTCTATAATTAAGGGGGTCTTCCCTGCTTCCACTTTTGTAGATTGGAACTATGTTAGCCTTTTTCCACACATCAGCTACAACTCCTGTAAACAGGGATGCCTGAAAAATCAGTTGAAGTGGAATGCTGAGCTCAGGTGCACATTCTCTCAGAACCCATGGTGAAACTCCATCTGGACCAACTGCTTTGTTCTTATTTAGCTCCTTGAGCATTTTTTCCACTTCGTCTCTAGACACCTCTATGTGCTCTATGTTGTTCTCTGGAATTCTTATTGTGTCTGGTTCCCTGAAGATTTCATTTTGTACAAACACACTTTGGAACTTTTCGTTTAATGTTTCACACATTTCCTTTTCATTTTCCGTGAATCTATTTCCCATTTTCAACCTCTGAATATTATCCTTTACCTGCAATTTGTTGTTTATGAATTTATAGAATAGACCTGGTTCTGTTTTACATTTGTCTGCAATCCCTTTTTCAAAATTTCTTTCTGCCTCTCTCCTCACTGCCGTGTAGTTGTTTCTCGCATCTTTGTATCGCTGGTATGTTTGGGGGTTTGGCCTCTTCCTGTATTGATTCCATTTTTGTGTCTTTTGGTCTCTGGCCCTCTCGCAATTTCTGTTGAACCAATCCTGTTTCCTAGTTCTGCATCTCTGTTTTGGTATAAATTTTTTTGTGCCTTTATCATATATTTCACAAAACTTGACATACATCTCATTCACTTCCTTGCCTAGCAACAAGTCTGTCCAATTATACTCACTAAAAAATTTTCTAAGGTTGCCATAATGTCCTCTCCTAAAGTCAGGTTTTTCAATTGCATCAACCTTCATATTTTCTTCCAGATTATAATGCATTGCATACTTTATTCCCAAAAAGACATGGTCACTTTTACCCAAGGGAGGAAGGTACTGAATGTCAAATATCTCTTCCTCCTTCCTGGTAAATATCAAATCTAGCATGGAGGAAACATCCCTTGCCCTCATCCTCGTAGCTTGTTTAACATGTTGATACAAGAATGTTTCCAGGATGAGGTCTACAAATTTACAGGTCCAAAAATCTTCTGTTTTAGCTTCATATGCTTCCCAGTCTATGGATTTCAAGTTGAAGTCGCCGACTATCAACAGTCGTGATCTATCGTTATCCGCTCTCGCTATGATCTCTCTCATTATTGTTATAAGACCTTCTCGTTTACTATCTAGCTCCTCCTTTGACCATGTGCTGCTTGGCGGTGGACTATATGCATTTATGATCATTAGTTTATCATCCTCATGGCAGATCTCTAGTGCTATTATGTCAACTTCTTGTGGATTGGCAGTCATTATTTCGTTCACCTTTAGGTGTTCTTTCACCAGCACAGCAACGCCACCGCCTTTCCTAATTTTTCTGTCCCGTCTCCAAATTGAGTAGCCCCTTGGGAATATGACCTCATTTAAAATAACATCTTCAAGTTTTGTCTCCGTGAGTGCAACAATGTCTGGTGTCTGCAGCTGTATTACATATCACTTAACTCCAGTATCTCGATCTTACTCCATCTATGTGGTGTATGCAATTCTTCAGGACTTGTTCCCCTCTTCTTATTTTTCACTCCCCCTCTCTCTAATGATATTTGTTGGTTTGCCTTATGTACCACTTTACTGGTCTGCCTACCCCTATCACTTTGTAGAAAAAAGAATTGATTTCTTCTCTTTCCTTTCTGCTTCATTTAAACGTTGCCTCGGCGAGGTTCAGTTTCAGCTCTCTCTATCTTCTTTGAAAGATCCGTCTTAACGACAACACTTTCCCATCCTCATCACTTTGTAATTTTCTAGTATTCCTTAGTACTTTTCTTCTTCATCTGTTTGGCACCATTTAGGTGATCCTCAAAGG
>WNGS01165843.1:22894-35408 GCA_020271785.1 Procambarus virginalis | reverse complement strand
GAAGAAGAAGAGTACAAAAACAACAGTGAGCACCAGCGGGGTGGACCTGACATGTTTGGTCACACACAAGAACACTCACCTGTTTCACCACGCCCAAGGCACCCCCCTGGATGCGGTCTCTATGAACTTGACGTCTCCATGTTTGCCATGTCAAAAAAGTCACCTTGCATCATCTCGTGTCATGTCCACATCGGTATCTATTGAAAATCTCTGGAACGTCTCTGGAGCAGTCTTATGGATAACTGGAACACCTCTGAAACAACCCTGGAACTGAGTAGGAGTCCCTCTGGGTACATTAACATGTAGAACAACTACCCGGAGACCTTTTTGGCAAACTTTCAGTTGTGTGAGGCACCCCGTACGGTTCTGACTAAAAAGACAACATTCCAGGAAAGCTACGATATCCAGGCGGAGCCACAACGCCACTGAAACTCTCAACAGTGTTCGTGGATTACCACAAGCCTTTCATGCAGCCTTTTAGTCCCTTCCTGAATATCTCTCCACTCCTGGCCCAGCCTCCCCACTCCTAGCCCAACCTCAGTGCTCCTGGACCAACCTCCCCACTCATGGACCACCCTCACTGCTCCTGGACCAACCTCAGCGCTGCTGGACTAACTTCCCCACTCCTGGCCCAACCTCCCCAATCATGGACCAACCTCACTGCTTCTGGAGCAGCCTCACTGCTTCTGGACCACCCCTCACTGCTCCTTAACCCACCTCAGCGCTGCTGGAGCAGCCTCACTGCTCCTGGGCCAACCTCCCCACTCCTGGAGCAGCCTCACTGCTGGTGGAGCAGGTTGAGGACGGGCACCAAGTGACCAGCAGCGTCAGCACCAGGGAATATCCAGCACTTGAGTGTCCTTCCTGACTGGTCGGTCCGTCCACCCCACGCCAGGCACCACAGGAGACCCCCCCCCCACGGAGGGAGGGACGAAGGGAGTGCCCTACTCCCCCCCCCCATACACATGACGTCACGTTCCCAATCACTATCACACTACACACGACGGAACATCCAGGTATTCGGAGAGGGGCATCACTCTGAAGGGCTCTTCATTACCATTCAAATAACTCAATCACCCGTTATTGTCTATCGGGTCTAACTACCATCATCAGACTGATGAACAAGTAGCGGGTTCCCAGAGGGGTTGGGGGGTGTAGGGGGGGTGGGGGGTAGGGGGTGTAGGGGAGGGGGGGGAGGGGTGGGGGGTAGGGGGAAGAGTTGAAGACCAAAGGGAGAAGACAGACAATAGTGTAAGGGGGGGGGACACGTGGGAGATGGGGAGGGGGGGCATGGGAACCGCACCGGTGAGAGATGGGGGAAGGGTGCAGTAGTGTGTACCGTGAACAAGCTGCTGTGTACCGTGAACAAGCTGCTGTGTACCGTGAACAAGCTGCTGTGTACCGTGAACAAGCTGCTGTGTACCGTGAACAAACTGCTGTGTACCGTGAACAAGCTGCTGTGTACCGTGAACAAGCTGCTGTGTACCGTGAACAAGCTGCTGTGTACCGTGAACAAACTGCTGTGTACCGTGAACAAACTGCTGTGTACCGTGAACAAGCTGCTGTGTACCGTGAACAAACTGCTGTGTACCGTGAACAAACTGCTGTGTACCGTGAACAAACTGCTGTGTACCGTGAACAAGCTGCTGTGTACCGTGAACAAGCTGCTGTGTACCGTGAACAAGCTGCTGTGTACCGTGAACAAGCTGCTGTGTACCGTGAACAAGCTGCTGTGTACCGTGAACAAACTGCTGTGTACCGTGAACAAGCTGCTGTGTACCGTGAACAAGCTGCTGTGTACCGTGAACAAACTGCTGTGTACCGTGAACAAACTGCTGTGTACCGTGAACAAGCTGCTGTGTACCGTGAACAAGCTGCTGTGTACCGTGAACAAGCTGCTGTGTACCGTGAACAAGCTGCTGTGTACCGTGAACAAGCTGCTGTGTACCGTGAACAAGCTGCTGTGTACCGTGAACAAGCTGCTGTGTACCGTGAACAAACTGCTGTGTACCGTGAACAAACTGCTGTGTACCGTGAAAAAAACTGCTGTGTACCGTGAACAAACTGCTGTGTACCGTGAACAAACTGCTGTACACCGTGAACAAACTGCTGTGTACCGTGAACAAACTGCTGTGTACCGTGAACAAACTGCTGTGTACCGTGAACAAACTGCTGTACACCGTGAACAAACTGCTGTACACCGTGAACAAACTGCTGTACACCGTTAACAAACTGCTGTGTACCGTGAACAAACTGCTGTGTACCGTGAACAAGCTGCTGTGTACCGTGAACAAACTGCTGTACACCGTGAACAAACTGCTGTACACCGTGAACAAACTGCTGTACACCGTTAACAAACTGCTGTACACCATGAACAAACTGCTGTACACCGTTAACAAACTGCTGTACACCGTGAACAAACTGCTGTGTACCGTGAACAAACTGCTGTGTACCGTGAACAAACTGCTGTGTACCGTGAACAAACTGCTGTACACCGTGAACAAACTGCTGTACACCGTGAACAAACTGCTGTACACCGTGAACAAACTGCTGTACACCGTTAACAAACTGCTGTACACCATGAACAAACTGCTGTACACCGTTAACAAACTGCTGTACACCGTGAACAAACTGCTGTACACCATGAACAAACTGCTGTACACCGTTAACAAACTGCTGTACACCATGAACAAACTGCTGTACACCATGAACAAACTGCTGTACACCATGAACAAACTGCTGTACACCATGAACAAACTGCTGTGTACCGTGAACAAACTGCTGTACACCATGAACAAACTGCTGTACACCGTGAACAAACTTCTGTACACCATGAACAAACTGCTGTACACCATGAACAAACTGCTGTACACCGTGAACAAACTGCTGTACACCGTGAACAAACTTCTGTACACCATGAACAAACTGCTGTACACCATGAACAAACTGCTGTACACCGTGAACAAACTGCTGTACACCATGAACAAACTGCTGTACACCATGAACAAACTGCTGTACACCATGAACAAACTGCTGTACACCATGAACAAACTGCTGTACACCATGAACAAACTGCTGTACACCACGAACAAACTGCTGTACACCGTTAACAAACTTCTGTACACCATGAACAAACCCCAAGAGCTTCATGCTGCCACACTCGGGGTGTCGACGACCTCGTATCAATACCAGGACGACACGGTCCTTGTTCAGCGACACCATGTAACTAAAGCAGAAGGTAACATTCGTACACTATACTGATGATAGCGGCTTCCAGTACACGTCAATGGAAGAGTTCTACTGTTACTTTGTCGTCCAGCACAGGAAGAACCATCCAGTGCAGGCAGAACCATCCAGTACAGGAAGAACCATCCAGTACAAAGAAGAACCATCCAGTACAGGAAGAACCATCCAGTACAGGTAGAACCATCCAGTACAGGTAGAACCATCCAGTACAGGTAGAACCATCCAGTACAGGAAGAACCATCCAGTACAGGAAGAACCATCCAGTACAGGAAGAACCATCCAGTACAGGAAGAACCATCCAGCACAGGAAGAACCATCCAGTACAGGAAGAACCATCCAGTACAGGAAGAACCATCCAGTACAGGAAGAACCATCCAGTACAAGAAGAACCATCCAGCACAGGAAGAACCATCCAGTACAGGAAGAACCATCCAGTACAGGTAGAACCATCCAGTACAGGAAGAACCATCCAGTACAGGAAGAACCATCCAGTACAAGAAGAACCATCCAGCACAGGAAGAACCATCCAGTACAGGAAGAACCATCCAGTACAGGAAGAACCATCCAGTACAGGAAGAACCATCCAGTACAAGAAGAACCATCCAGTACAGGAAGAACCATCCAGTACAGGAAGAACCATCCAGTACAGGTAGAACCATCCAGTACAGGAAGAACCATCCAGTACAGGAAGAACCATCCAGTACAGGAAGAACCATCCAGTACAGGAAGAACCATCCAGTACAGGAAGAACCATCCAGTACAGGTACAACCAGCCAGTACAGGAAGAACCATCCAGTACAGGAAGAACCATCCAGTACAGGAAGAACATCCAGTACAGGAAGAACCAGCCAGTACAGGAAGAACCATCCAGTACAGGAAGAACCAGCCAGTACAGGAAGAACCAGCCAGTACAGGAAGAACCATCCAGTACAGGAAGAACCATCCAGTACAGGAAGAACCAGCCAGCACAGGAAGAACCATCCAGTACAGGAAGAACCATCCAGTACAGGTAGAACCAGCCAGTGCAGGAAGAACCATCCAGCACAGGAAGAACCATCCAGTACAGGAAGAACCATCCAGTACAGGAAGAACCATCCAGTACAGGAAGAACCAGCCAGTGCAGGAAGAACCATCCAGTACAGGAAGAACCATCCAGTACAGGAAGAACCATCCAGTACAGGAAGAACCATCCAGTACAGGAAGAACCATCCAGTACAGGAAGAACCAGCCAGTACAGGAAGAACCATCCAGTACAGGAAGAACCATCCAGTACAGGAAGAACCATCCAGGACAGGAAGAACCATCCAGTACAGGAAGAACCATCCAGTACGGAAGAACCATCCAGTACAGGAAGAACCATCCAGTACAGGAAGAACCATCCAGTACAGGAAGAACCATCCAGTACAGGAAGAACCATCCAGTACAGGAAGAACCATCCAGTACAGGAAGAACCATCCAGTACAGGTAGAACCAACCAGTACAGGAAGAACCATCCAGTACAGGAAGAACCATCCAGTACAGGAAGAACCATCCAGTACAGGAAGAACCATCCAGTACAGAAGAACCATCCAGTACAGGAAGAACCATCCAGTACAGGAAGAACCATCCAGTACAGGAAGAACCAGCCAGTACAGGAAGAACCAGCCAGTACAGGAAGAACCATCCAGTACAGGAAGACCAGCCAGTACAGGAAGAACCAGCCAGTACAGGAAGAACCATCCAGTACAGGAAGAACCATCCAGTACAGGAAGAACCATCCAGTACAGGAAGAACCATCCAGTACAGGAAGAACCATCCAGTACAGGAAGAACCATCCAGTACAGGAAGAACCATCCAGTACAGGAAGAACCATCCAGTACAGGAAGAACCAGCCAGTACAGGAAGAACCATCCAGTACAGGAAGAACCATCCAGTACAGGAAGAACCATCCAGTACTGGAAGAACCATCCAGTACAGGAAGAACCATCCAGTACTGGAAGAACCAGCCAGTACAGGAAGAACCATCCAGTACTGGAAGAACCATCCAGTACAGGAAGAACCATCCAGTACTGGAAGAACCAGCCAGTACAGGAAGAACCATCCAGTACTGGAAGAACCAGCCAGTACAGGAAGAACCATCCAGTACTGGAAGAACCAGCCAGTACATGTTGAACCGTCGAACCATGGCATGATATCTCTAGCTAGGAGGAACGGCAGACAGTCCTCCTGTAGCAGGCAATAGACCTGACACTCTGGAGTGCCACTGAGTGCCACTGAGTGCCACTGAGTGCCACTGGATGACGGTACACAACCACCCTCCCGTTTTGACAGTCCACTACCCATGTGGTCGACTGTTTTGACAGTCCACTACCCATGTGGTCGACTGTTTTGACAGTCCACTACCCATGTGGTCGACTGTTTTGACAGTCCACTACCCATGTGGTCGACTGTTTTGACAGTCCACTACCCATGTGGTCGACTGTTTTCACAGTCCACTACCCATGTGGTCGACTGTTTTCACAGTACACTACCCATGT
The DNA here is from genome assembly GCA_020271785.1 of Procambarus virginalis. NCBI lineage: Eukaryota > Metazoa > Arthropoda > Malacostraca > Decapoda > Cambaridae > Procambarus > Procambarus virginalis. The sequence goes on along the minus strand of WNGS01165843.1, from coordinate 29,646 downwards.
GGTCGACTGTTTTGACAGTCCACTACCCATGTGGTCGACTGTTTTCACAGTATACTACCCATGTGGTCGACTGTTTTGACAGTACACTACCCATGTGGTCGACTGTTTTCACAGTATACTACCCATGTGGTCGACTGTTTTGACAGTCCACTACCCATGTGGTCGACTGTTTTCACAGTCCACTACCCATGTGCTCAATCGTACCTACATTTGCTTTTAGAGTCCGGCAAAAAAATCAAATTAAAACCAAACCAAAATATTCTTAGGCCTAGTATAGTCCATATATCTACTCTATTAGGCCTCAGAAAGCGTTTTTTAGATCTAGGATGGTTAGTTTAGGTCTTATTAGCATCATATATAGAAACTTTTCCGGTTTGTCCAAACTCATTACTACAAACGTCAAGTTCCTGGTGGTGGAGCACATGTGTGTGGTGTGGAGCCCTTCGTTACTCTCGTTATAGGAGGGGATGATTACGGAGCACTGGGAAGGGACAAGGACAGACTAAGAGGCGCAGGAACGGTGCCCAGTCTAATACGTCGGTTACGGAGTCGGACTATGTATTAGAAGTGCGACGGATTATAAGACATTAAAGCATCGTTATGTTGACGTTCTGTCCATCGGTCTTGATTGGTTGGGTGCGTTGGGCCAGTCACAATCACCAGTAAGAGCACCATCAGCCGTCACCATCATTAGTAGCATTACTTCCCTACCAGCAGACACGCCTCCTATATTACCACCACCACCAGCAGCAGCGGAAGCAGCAGACACGCCACCTACTACTACCAGCAGCAGCAGAAGCAGCAGACACGCCACCTACTACTACCAGCAGCAGCAGAAGCAGCAGACACGCCACCTAGTACTACCAGCAGCAGCAGCAGAAGCAGCAGACACGCCACCTAGTACTACCAGCAGCAGCAGACACACACTCCCCCCACAAGGACTCCCTCCACGTGTCTACCCTCCGTCACATGATGGCCATCTAACCCAAATGATAGCTCCCCAATCCCTTTACCAGCGCCACTCTGAGCTGCCTTATCTGGGGGCTATCTGACCGATGTTGCTCCATAACCCGAGACCTCACACAACAGCCTCATCAACCTCCCTCATCTTGCCCTCCTGCTTTGCATACCCTCATGGGAGAGTACTCTTACATGCCCACGCTCACTAGGGGAGAACACGCTCACATGCCCATGCTCTCTAGGGGAGAGTACTCTAACATGCTCACACATGTTTGACACAGTACCCCATAAAAGGCTGTTAAAAAAGTTGGAGCAACAGGCAGGAGTAAAAGGTAAGGTGCTCCAGTGGATAAGGGAGTATCTAAGCAACAGGAAACTGCGAGTAACGGTGAGGGGTGAGACATCAGAGTGGCGAGATGTCACCAGTGGAGTCCCACAGGGCTCTGTACTTGGACCCATCCTGTTTCTAATATATGTAAACGATCGTGTTTGTGTGTGAAAAGTGTTTGCTGATGAGGCAAAAATTATGAGAAGAATCAAGACAGATGAGACAGACAGAAACTACAGGATGACCTGGACAAACTGGAGGAATTGTCTAGAAAATGGCTACAAAAGTTCAACTCAGGGAAGTGTAAAGTTTTAAATTAGCGAAGGTACCAGAAGGCTGAACACAAGGTACCATCTGGGAGGTGAAATCCTGCAGGAGTCAAACAGAGAGAAAGATCTGGGGGTTGATATCACACCGATCCTGTCCCCAGAGGCCCACATCAAAAGGATATCATCAGCGGCATTTGCTAGGTTGGCCAACATAAGAACTGCCTTTAGAAACTTGTGTAAGGAATCATTCAGAACCCTGTATACCACTTCTGTCTGACCAATCCTGGAATATGCAGCTCCAGTCTGGAGTCCATATCTAGTTAAACACAAGACAAAGTTAGAGAAGATTCAGCGGTATGCCACCAGACTCGTACCGGAAGTGAGAGGTAAGAGTTACGAGGAAAGGCTAAAGGAGCTGAACCTCACGTTCCTGGAAAGCAGAAAAGCAAGGGGAGACATGATAACCACATACAAAATTCTCAGAGGGAATTGACAGGGTGGACAAAGACAAACTCTTTAGCACAGGTGGGATACGAACAAGGGGACACAGGTGGCAACTGAGTACCCAAATGAGCCACAGAGACGTTAGAAAGAACTTTTCAGTGTCAGAGTAGTTAACAGATGGAATGCATTAGGCAGTGATGTGGTGGAGGCTGACTCCATACACAGTTTCAAGTGTAGATATGATAGAGCCCAGTAGGCTCAGGAACCTGTACACCAGTTGATTGACAGTTGAGAGGCGGGACCAGACAATCGTTTGGGAGCGTCCGTCTGGTTTCTTCAACACAGATAATTATTATTTCAGATAAATAATTTGTAACGCTTAATGAAGGGAAATCAGGGGGCTACATTTACAGGGACTATCAGAGAGCGTTCGGTGCTGCGCCACGCAGAATGCCGATCAGTAAACTAAAACGTTATGGCATCAAAGACCCAATTTTAGGATGGCTCAAAAGCTTCCTGTGAGATCGCATACAACAACGACCGGAAATGGAGAAAAGTCTGAGTGGAGAGAAGCGACTCCAGATATTCCACAAGGTGTCGTGTCCTCGACCCATTCGTCTTGGTCGTACCACACGTGCCACACCTCCTGCCACACCTACCACACCTCCTGCCACACCTGCTGCACACCACCTTAACACACCACTTTCCTCTAAGACATGGCAGAGGTTCACTATAATGAGACCGTCAACGACGGGACCAAACTATTAAACAATCTGTATATATCATTTAGTAATAACACTCTTCAAGGCACTCAAGAACACATTATACAAGAAGATAACAAACATCATACAAACTGAAGTATACTAACAGTATAGTTTAAAAGAACAATACAACTTCCAGGGTTCGAACCCATATGATATTGAAGATTCGTATAACTGAACCTCGGAACATCAAGTCTGCCTGGATTATTCTGCCTTCCTTCCATGTTCTGATGCGTCTCATCAACTGTGTATCGGCGGCAAACTCTGACTCTAAGGATCCTTTATCCTCTCGTTGTTGTTGTTGTTGTTTAAGATTCGCTACTTGGGACAAAAACTTCCAAGTAGCACGGGCTATGGTGAGCCCGTAGTTGTATCCTCACGTTATGGTACATTGTCATAAACAGTATGGGTGACCCCTGTGGTACTCCTCTTGTGTCTCCTCTCTACACTCTCAACGCTCGCGTTCCTCTTGTAGACGTGTTCTCCAAGTTGAACATGCTTGTCTCTCTCTGTCTGTGACGGAGCCTCTTGCGTGATGAAGGCTGCCAAGCAATGCAGGAAGATGCAGTCTATTCTTCTCTTTCATAATGGGATCGCTGACATCCTGTCATAGAACTGTGAACAGGTTTCTTGACAAGACAAACCTGTTCACAGGTTTCTGTGGACCTGTGAACCTTGTGAACCTATGTAATTAAAGTTTGGCTATGTAATATAAATCTGTATGCTTCATGCGCTCCATTAACCTCCCAATGAATATATCAAGGATCATACAGGTTATACATATCAACGGTACTGGCATCTAGTTTCGTTTTGTGTATATCCCCAATTTTTAATATGTATAACAACCGCAGCCTTCCAGCTGTCTGGCAGTTCACCTCTAACTAGCTAAACACTGAAGATCATTCAGAGTTTAACCCCAAGCTCCACCCGAGTTCTTCAGCATCCAGGAAGACGTCGAATCTGGTCCTTCAGCCATTATCACATCCAGTTGATTATTGACCTCAACTGTAGTAACCAGCGTGTTACTTAAACTGTCACTCAAGGGTGTGTCCTTTAGCCGTGGGAGCAGCTAAGGACTTATGAACTAATAGTGTTCCTTGTTCCTTAGTCCTGTAATGACTCTGTCTTCAGCTACTGAACAGTTCTCGACAGTTTTGTCCGTCGTGTGTCTCTCACACATAAATCCATTAGTGTGGCAGACTTCTCCCGCCCAACCACTTGGGCTGGACGGTAGAGCGACGGTCTCGCTTCATGCAGGTCAGCGATCAATCCCCGACTGTCCAAGTGGTTGGAGCACCATTCCTTCCCTCCCGTCCCATCCCATATCCTTATCCTGACCCCTACCCAGTGCTATATAGTCGTAATGGCTTGCGCTTTCCCCCTTGCCTACCTCACCACCTACCTCCTCCTCCTCCTCGCCTCGCTTGCCTCCATCTAACCTACGTACTCAAAGACCTGTACACAGTGGTCACTAGCTCTAGTGCAGAGTGAGTGAGTGAGTGAGAGAGAGAGAGAGAGAGAGAGAGAGAGGAGAGAGAGAGAGAGAGAGAGAGAGAGAGAGAGAGAGAGAGAGAGAGAGAGAGAGAGAGAGAGAGAGAGAGTGTGTGTGTGTGTGTGTGTGTGTTGTGTGTGTGTGTGTGTGTGTGTGTGTGTGTGTGTGTGTGTAATTACCTAAGTGTAGTTACAGGATGAGAGCTACGCTCGTGGTGTCCCGTCTTCCCAGCACTCTGTCATATAACGCTTTGAAACTACTGACGGTCTTGGCCTCCACCACCTTCTCACCTAACTTGTTCCAACCGTCTACCACTCTGTTTGCGAAAGTGAATTTTCTTATATTTCTTCGGCATCTGTGTTTAGCTAGTTTAAATCTATGACCTCTTGTTCTTAAAGTTCCAGGTCTCAGGAAATCTTCCCTATCGATTTTATCAATTCCTGTTACTATTTTGTATGTAGTGATCATATCACCTCTTTTTCTTCTGTCTTCTAGTTTTGGCATATTTAATGCCTCTAACCTCTCCTCGTAGCTCTTGCCCTTCAGTTCTGGGAGCCACTTAGTAGCATGTCTTGCACCTTTTCAGTTTGTTGATGTGCTTCTTAAGATATGGGCACCACACAACCGCTGCATATTCTAGCTTTGGCCTAACAAAAGTCGTGAACAATTTCTTTAGTATATCGCCATCCATGTATTTAAAAGCAATTCTGAAGTTAGAAAGCGTGGCATAGGCTCCTCGCACAATATTCTTTATGTGGTCCTCAGGTGATAGTTTTCTATCTAGAACCACCCCTAGATCTCTTTCTTTATCAGAATTCTTTAAAGATTTCTCACATAATATATAGGTTGTGTGGGGTCTATGTTCTCCTATTCCACATTCCATAACATGGCATTTATTAACATTAAATTCCATTTGCCAAGTGGGCTCCATATACTTATTTTGTCCAGGTCATCTTGAAGGGCATGACAATCATCTAAGTTTCTTATCCTTCCTATTATCTTAGCATCATCAGCAAACATGTTCATATAATTCTGTATACCAACTGGTAGATCATTTATGTAGACAATAAACATCACTGGTGCAAGAACTGAACCCTGTGGTACTCCACTTGTGACATTTCTCCAGTCCGATACATTGCCTCTGATCACTGCCCTCATTTTTCTATCAGTCAGAAAATTTTTCATCCAGGTTAGAAGCTTACCTGTCACCCTCCAATATTTTCCAGTTTCCAGAACAACCTCTTATGTGGAACTCTGTCGAAAGCCTTTTTTAGGTCCAGATAGATGCAGTCAACCCAACCATCTCTTTCCTGTAATATCTCTGTTGCTCGATCATAGAAACTGAGTAAATTCGATACACAGGATCTTCCAGATCGAAAACCATACTGTCTGTCTGATATTATATCATTTCTCTCCAGGTGTTCTGCCCATTTAGTTTTAATTATTTTTTCCAATATTTGACTATTACACTTGTCAATGATACAGGTCTATAATTAAGGGGGTCTTCCCTGCTTCCACTTTTGTAGATTGGAACTATGTTAGCCTTTTTCCACACATCAGCTACAACTCCTGTAAACAGGGATGCCTGAAAAATCAGTTGAAGTGGAATGCTGAGCTCAGGTGCACATTCTCTCAGATCCCATGCTGAAACTTCATCTGGACCAACTGCTTTGTTCTTATTTAGCTCCTTGAGCATTTTTTCCACTTCGTCTCTAGACACCTCTATAGCTCTATGTTGTTCTCTGGAATTCTTATTGTGTCTGGTTCCCTAAAGATTTCATTTTGTACAAACACACTTTGGAACGTTTCGTTTAATGTTTCACACATTTCCTTTTCATTTTCCGAGAATCTATTTCCCATTTTCAACCTCTGAATATTATCCTTTACCTGCAATTTGTTGTTTATGAATTTATAGAACAGACCTGGTTCTGTTTTACATTTATCTGCAATCCCTTTTTCAAAATTTCTTTTGCCTCTCTCCTCACTGCCGTGTAGTTGTTTCTCGCATCTTTGTATCGCTGGTATGTTTGGGGGTTTGGCCTCTTCCTGTATTGATTCCATTTTTGTGTCTTTTGGTCTCTGGCCCTCTCGCAATTTCTGTTGAACCAATCCTGTTTCCTAGTTCTGCATCTCTGTTTTGGTATGATTTTTTTTTTGTGCCTTTATCATATATTTCACAAAACTTGACATACATCTCATTCACTTCCTTGCCTAGCAACAAGTCTGTCCAATTATACTCACTAAAAAATTTTCTAAGGTTGCCATAATGTCCTCTCTAAAGTCAGGTTTTTCAATTGCATCAACCTCTATTTTCTTCCAGATTATAATGCATTGCATACTTTATTCCCAAAAGACATGGTCACTTTTACCCAAGGCAGGAAGGTACTGAATGTCAATATCTCTTCCTCCTTCCTGGTAAATATCAAATCTAGCATGGAGGAACATCCCGCCCCTGAACTCCGGGTGAAAAGGAAGCAGAAAAAATATATATTACCAGA
>WNGS01165839.1:0-12585 GCA_020271785.1 Procambarus virginalis | reverse complement strand
ATGGACTGGTGGTGTTTTTTTTTTAGATTTAGCTACTCAGAACGAAGTGTTCATGTCACAGGCTATGGTGAGTCCGTAAATATGAACTGTTGTTGTTGTTATAGATTCAGCTACTCGGAACAAGTTCCAAGTAGCACGGGCTATGGTGAGCCCGTAACGTACCTGGCACAGCGGGGCAAATAGCACAGGCTATGGTGAGCCCGTAGTGGACTTGTCTGGCACAAGAGCGGGGCTATCAATTTGAACTGTCAAATGCACAGTTTTATACATGTCGGTGAGACGAAGGATTAGTGAGGCGAGGGGGGGGGGAGTTAGGAAGTTCCCATAGTGACTGTAAGAGGCCCAGGGCAGTCTTCGAAGGTCCCAGCCAGTCTCCGAGGGTCCCATGGCTGCAGGGTCAAGGGTCACTTGTTTGAGCTGACCCCTTGAGATTGCAGCTGACTTCTTGGTAGGGCAAGTGACCTCGGAGTCTTGTATGAGAGAGGAATATGCACTTCAGTCATACACCCGCAGTTGCAAGCACTCGAAGCTCCTCGTATTAACATATTGACACATACAAGAGTTCCTTCATGGGCATAAATAATTACACATGAAATCATACCTCCATAACGAATAAAAGTGACAGTACCGCTGCGATCACCGATGATTGTACCCACAGATGAGAGACAGTATCGAGGCGACCATTTGTTCCATCCTGGAATTAAAAAAAAAATGGCTCCCCGGAACTTAACCCAACCTGATATCTGATTGGTCCCCAAACACGGCATCGTGACTTGCATTTCTCTGTGATTATTTGTCTCTCACCATCTCCGTACACCGCCACATTGCCTACCACCTCCTTCCTCCTCCTTTTAATACTTTTTGCATACGATGAGTTTGTTAACAGGTTCCGCTGTGAGCAAATATTGATGGCGGAGTCCCATGGGAAATGACGGGTGAGGGGGGTGGGGGTTCGAGTCCACCGCCCTACTCCGAAAGTATTTTTCGTTCATATATCACGTTGTTGTTATTTTATGGTGCGTGTACCTGTGGGTGAACTAGTACACGCGGAGTGCACGAGTAACTGTACGTGCATGCAACGCTCCTGCAACGGTGTGCGTTGCATAAAATAATGTTAATAATAATGAGGAAAACATCCAGTTTGGTATATGTCTGAATTATGGGCATCGTAAATGGTAAGTTAAATGATGTGGTTTTGGCTGTTGAGCTTAACGTTTTGCATATTGGACATAATGCACATTGTATATAGGCATATTTCTTGGCGGCTGAACAGACCATGAAGACCAGACACATAATTATAAATGATATAAATCACTTCACATTTATTTTCAATTTGTTTAAATTTCGGAGGGAGGGCGTGTGTATTCACCTTGTTGAGCTTGCGGGGGTTGAGCTCTACTCTTTCGGCCCGCCTCTCAACTGTCAATCAATCAACGATCTCCCTCCCCCCCACCACCACGCACACACACAGGAAGCAGCCCGTAACAGCTGTCTAGCTGCAATCGTATTAGCGTTTGCCTTTACATTGGAAACGTTCGGCGCCGTGGAGAGGAGGGGGACCTGCTGCATGGGTGACAGCTTCTCCCCCATATGAACCTACCCTGGCTTTACGCCCTGGAGAGGCCACGCCAGACCGACAACCAGAGCTCAACTCCATAGTCTCCTGAGACTGGTCACTGCCTACTGCTACAGATAGGTATAATGTGAAATATTCAGGCAACAGTGTGTGTTACAAATGTTACCCTTTACAATAATATATGGTGGCTCATTAGCGTAGGTTGATATGGGGGAGAAGCGGTCCACCGGTGGTTATTCAGGTCTGTGTGTGTGTGTGTGTGTGTGTGTGTGTGTGTGTGTGTGTGTGTGTGTGTGTGTGTCTCTCTCTCTCTCTCTCTCTCTCTCTCTTTCTCTCTCTCTTTCTTATATATGTAAATGTTCTTCATGATGGTATAGAATCATTCCTCTCATTGTTTACTGATGATGCAAAAATTGTGAGGAGGATTAAGATGGAGGAAGATTGTATGAGGCTACAAGATGCCCTAGATAGGCTAAATGAATGGTCCAACAAATGGCTACTAAGGTTCAACCCGAGTAAATGTAAGGTAATGAAACTAGGCAGTGGAAACAAGAGGCCAGACACAGGATACCGAATGGGGGATGAGGTCCTTCACGAAACAGAAAGATCTGGGAGTTGATATCACACCAAACCTGTCTCCTGAAGCCCACATAAAAAAAAAACATCTGCAGCATATGCGAGGCTGGCTAACATCAGAACTGCATTCAGGAACCTGTGTAAGGAATCATTCAGAACCTTGTATACTACATATGTAAGACCAATCCTGGAGTATGCGGCCCCAGCATGGAGCCCGTACCTTGTCAAGCACAAGACGAAGCATGAAAATGTTCAGAGGTATGCCACTAGGCTAGTTCTAGAACTAAGAGGCATGAGTTACGAAGAAAGGCTGCGTGAACGTAGCTGGACGACAGAGGAGCTCGGGAGACATGATCACTACATACCAAAATCTCGGGGGAATTGACAGGGTGATATTGACTTAGAATTGACAGGGAACCACAGAGATATTAGAAATTAGTTTTTCAGTGTCAGAGTAGTTAGTAAATGGAATTCACTAGGTGGAGATGTGGTGGAGGCAGACTATACAGTTTCAAATGTAGATAAGATACATCTCGAGAGGTTCAGGAATCTGTACACCAGTAGATTGACAGTGGAAAGGTGGGACTAAAAAGTCGAAGCTCAACCCCCAGCAAGCGTAAGAACTAGGTAAGCAAACACGAGTTACCTCTCGAATCTAATATAAAGATTCATGTTATTGTTTAAATGTATTAATATATTTTTACATTAACTCGATAATTATATATAATATATATATATATATATATATATATATATATATATATATTATATATATATATATATATAAAGTTTGTGAGGGTACCACCTCTGGTGCCAATGTGGGGACCCATAGCCTCGGAGAAGAAAAGAGTACTCAGAGAAGACCTTGTGGATCCTCACTGAACACTTTGATATTTTCTTCTCCTACCACCCCTATTCTTTTGGTATGTGTGTATATTTATCTAACTTTATTTGAAAATGTCATTACACAAAAACAGTTACAATATTGGTTACATGCAGGGTACAAGGCTGCTTGTCACAAGTTGAATAGTTCCTCCAGCTCCTCAGATGGTAGGCAGGAACCATGGATGCAGTGAGCATTTCCTCTCTAGATTGCCACACTAAGGCACTGAAAAAGAAAACTGGCAGCTCTAGGTCTCTAGTTGTTTCGATTAGCTTAGACCCCAACTCCTTCAAAAAGCTAGCAGCACTTTTACCAATACTATATTATATATATATTTAATATATATATATATATATATATTATATATATATATGTCGTACCTAGTAGCCAGAACGCACTTCTCAGCCTACTATGCAAGGCCCGATTTGCCTAATAAGCCAAGTTTTCCTGAATAATATATTTCTCTAATTTTTTTCTTATGAAATGATAAACATACCCATTTCATTATGTATCAGGTCAATTTTTTTTTATTGGAGTTAAAATTAACGTAGATATACCGAACCTAACCAACCCTACCTAACCTAGCCTAACCTATCTTTATAGGTTTTTAGGTAGCCGAAAAGTTAGGTTAGTTAGGTTAGGTAGGTTAGGTAGTCAAAAACAAATAATTTATGAAAACTTGGCTTATTAGGCAAATCAGGCCTTGCATAGTAGCTTGAGAAGTGCGTTGTGGCTACTAGGTACGACATATATTATATATATATATATATATATATATATATATATATATATATTATATATAATAATACCTTCCTCGGCATTATTTAATATTTCATTGTATTCTATATTATTCCCAATGATAGCAATTATTTTTTTTTTTTGAGAGAGAGAGAGAGAGAGAGAGAGAGACACAGACACAGACATAACCGTGAAGGAGATTCGTCAAGTCCGTTATATCAATTTACGAGTTAGAAAGGAACAAAAACACTTTGTATGAGACCTTAACGAGGCGGAAGCTAATTATTTAACTACTTGAAACACAGTTAAGTGTGGTCTGCGTAACTGCGTCCAGGAAACTTTATGTTAAAACGTTGCACTGTTGCATGCAAGCGCATGTGGCGGTGGTGATTGATGACGTTGATGAATATGATATTGTTACGTGTTGTTTGTTTTGACCGCGATGGCTGTTATATTGAATGATGTTGACTTGTTGATGAATGATGCTGACTTGTTGATGAATGATGCTGACTTTGTTGATGAATGATGCTGACTTTGTTGATGAATGATGCTGACTTTGTTGATGAATGATGCTGACTTTGTTGATGAATGATGCTGACTTTGTTGATGAATGATGCTGACTTTGTTGATGAATGATGCTGACTTTGTTGATGAATGATGCTGACTTTATTGATGGATGATGCTGGCTTTGCTGGTGAGTGAATGACGGTAGGTCGATGAGCATTGGTTGTTAAGGATGAGTAGATTGCCAAACTACATTTATGCTAAATGTTGATAATTCAGTTAAATGATGAGTATTTTGTATTTGAATAATGTTGCATATAATGCTGCTGATATTGACCTGGATAATGCAAGTCATTATATTAAGAGATAACTAGCAGACAATTCGTCTTACTAACTCAACACTCAAATATAGCCGAAGCTAAATTACCCGAGCCAATACAGAAAATGGGACGAATGCTGCAGTTCTGTGTTGCAATTGTAGACGGTAGTAGGCGGTTGGCAACGAGGTGTCCCACTATAGGGAGTGGCACAGACGGAGAGCTCTCTCTCTCTGTGTACCGATAAACAGATCGTGCGCAGACTACAGTGCTTAACAGGTTACATGGTACACACAATTTCTCTCAACAAACTATATGGTGCACAAGCTTTGCCACAAACTATTTGGTGCACAGGCTCTCAACATATTGCATAGTGCACAGGCTCTCAACATATTGCATAGTGCACAGGCTCTCAACCTACTGCGTGGTGCACAGGCTGTCTCCACAAATTATTTGTTGATAGGTCACATAGTGCAAGTTCTCGCCTTTGGCATGCATTAAAAATGCTTCACAATACCACTTTTTTCCAGAAGACACGTGACAAGAATATTGAAGGTTTACACCTGGGTCGAAAATGACACTCATAAACGATGAGGGTTTGAATATCCCCATTTACAAATGGGGAAAAAACCAGGTTTATGTCGTCATTCTCATTCGGGAGCCGAGAAAATAGAATATTGTAACAGCGGAACATATCACAGTCTGCCAGTGGTAGATGGCCCAGATGATCTCAATCTGCCATTGGAAGATGTGGCAGCATCTTTCAGCCTGCCAGTGGATGGATGGCGCATCAGACTTAATTATTTTAATTTGCTGAATATTGAAAATGGTGGTAAACGATGTAGTAACTTGCTCCGGCCTCCATAAATCCCGTAGTGTCCTTTCACGCTCGTTGGTACAGTGGAAGGTCCACCTTGTACTGCGTTATTTCACAGTGTGACCCGTCATCATCCCCCCTCCCCCACCTACCCCTTCCCTCGCCTCCTCTTGAGGTAGACCTAATATCACTTCTGTGGATAAAGTTTAGATTTATCCTCTAGTTCGTGACTATCTCCACGTTTTACTGTTGCAGTCTGGCACAAGACTGTAGCTGTATTTCGTATGGCTTAATTGCTTTTTAGTGCACGTGGTTTATCTTTTATGCACGAGATCATATTCTGTACTATTGGAAAACTTGTTCACTAAGAATTGCAATGTATAATTGTCTTGTAAAACTTTTATATATTTGATTTATATTGTATTTTCTTAAAGATAAAAAAAAATACGTTATTTTTTCTTAGTTAATAGGAACGAATTTCTGCTTTCTCTGCTCTTATGTCTTCGATGATTTTAATTTGTATAGTTTTCTTTAGGTTTAATTACCAAGTACTTTGCTTTTCTAGCTTTATTGGCTTTAGTTTCACGTTTTATGTTCCTAAGCGAAATACAGTTTCAACAGCCAACAACAACTGTCGGACTCTCGGGTATCTTTTTAATTGTTAGGTGAACAAAGGCATCAGGTGAAAGGAAACCTGCCCAACTGTTTCAGTCCCGGCCGGAAATTGGTTGTATTCCGGAGGGGGGCGGTGGCGTAAAATTTAATTTTCACGTTCTTGGGAGTGTTTTCTAGGCCTAAGGTTTCCTAAATGAAAATCTTGGCAGGTGAAATTTTTTAGCTTTCTAAATTCACTTAGGCCTATCTTCACGTTTTCTTCCGAGTTCAGGTCTAGAATAAAGTTAACGAAGGTGAAAACAATACAGAATACCAAACAAGATGGGGAGGAGAGAGACAAAGGCATAAGGAACAGCGTTCAGGAAGAGAAGATAAAGAGATGTTGCTAAAGAAATAGAGAAATGCAGTTAAGAAAATATCAGGAGGCTCTTGTGGTGAATGGAATGTGAACATCTTAATAATACCAAGAGTTAAATCTCTCGCTAATGACAGATGCCGGTAGCTGCATTGTACTGTGCCCGTCCTTGCGAGCGCGCGCGCGAAACTGAACGGTAAAAAAAAAAAAAAAACGCATTCCAGTACTTGGCCCGGAAGAGAGCTGAGAGAAGATATCGAATGGTAAAGAATAAATAGCAGAAGAATATTTCGTTTAGGCGGGCAGACTGATGTTTTCTTTTCAGGGCTGCTGCCATAGTCTGTCAGCTTCACTAGTCCCTCGGCTCCAATAACTCGGGCCGAGGCTTCGAACATAGCATACACATTGTTTTTCACTCTTCAGTACGCGTCGTAAGCCGCCAGAATCTAGATAGGTCTACTGTGATCTCATTAGATTTCCGGTTCCCCGCGAGATTTTCCATTTCTGCGAGATGTCCAGATGCCTTGTGAGATCTCCAGTGCCCTTACGAGATCTGAAGTGACTTCCTGGAAAGCCTCTTTAGCGTCCTTGGACGACCGTAATCTCAATTGAATTCCCAATGGCTCTTTTTTTAATGTTCACTCTTTCACTCACTTTCCGTGCTATTCATCGATCTTGGGAGATATTCTTGAGAGAGGTTCGGTAGCCACGAGACATTGTTTCCTCTGGAAATTGTGCCTCCTCGTGAGGCATGTAATCACCTTCAATATCCATCACCATCAAATAAATCTCCAATGACTTAAAAATCCCTGGCGCTTTTTTTTAGAATTATCAGCGACATCGAGAGTTCTCCGACGCATTGAGGTCTCTCGCATGGAGCACCCTGGTCTCTGGCGCTCCTGCAGCAGAACGTCGGGAGCCCAGGCCCGAGTTCCAGGATTGCCCACCCCACTATTGTCGCCTTCCCTGGAGCCTGTAAGGTGGGGGCCACGGGGTGGGGTGTGCGTCCTTGCATTGTGGACGTTGTGAAGGGAACAGCGCCGCAACCAGCCCGGATGTTCTTGGTCAACCCGAATATATTCTCTGGCGAGTTCGGGAACAAATATTAAATAATCTTCGTTGGCTAATCTTAAAGAAATCTGAAACACGGTGATCACGAAATCACTTCAAAATTTAAACAGTAAAAGCAGCAGGTTTGATATAATATCAAATACCTCACTTTCTTGCAGTAATATATCTTTAATGATCAGTGACCTGAAGCCCGGGAAAATTTAGCTTAATTTTAGCATTGTTCAGCTTCACCCTCATGCGCGAACAAGCTTCTATGAACCAAAAAAATACACATTAAATGGAACAAGGTAGAGGACCTCCTGCCCCCTCAAACAATGGGCTACCCATGGCACCTTCCCACCTCTCACGATTCTTAAAAAAAAATCGATTGTGACAAGTAGCCTCATAATTTGAGAGACCATTTATTAAGGGTAGTTGAGGTGCTCTTAACCTTGGCTACCTGAGGGTGGAGGCGTTGCTGACGGTGTTCTAGGTGGGTGGTTGTGTAGTTAGCGGCGACCCAGGTAAATGCTCTACACGCTAATATGAATGCAAGTCGGTACTAAGTGTTGCTCAGGGCGTTCCAGGTAGGCTTGGAAGGAAGCTTTTTGCTGAAGTTTCCATAACTGGAAACTTAAGAGCCTTGCTGAGTGCATTCGACTGATCTCGAATGGCTGTTGAATGCGTTTTACATGTACTTGAAAATTTTGACTTTGCCTCAAATGGTTTAACATCACACGGTATTTATGAGCATAAGTGCTAAACAATCTGAAGGTGATATAAGTGGAGGTGTGGGGGGGGGGATTAAGGGAGATTCCGCACAAATGGCAACACACAAAAACGCCCGGGCACCTGAAGCCTCCAGCGACGGTGTTTTTCATCATTTACAATGATAAACTGTCCATGCCTTTGACTAAATATTCGCGACGCCCTTGGTAGTTTTTGAGTTTATTGATGATCAAAAAAATCTTTGGACCCGTTATGGCCTCTAAAAGGAGCTGTAATGTGCCATAGTAACAACCAAACAGGTGTGTGTGTGGGGGTGATGGACGCCCCATGTAGCTTTCAGGGATCCCTCAAGATGTCTCGGAGAACCCTTGGGAACATGTGTTTACATATGAACACTAGACGTTTACAACCAATGGTTGTAAACGTTTGACGTTGTAAACGTCGTAAATTTATATATTAGGGACTACTGAAAGTATTTCAGGAAAGGTTTTGCACCTATGATGTCCCAAGTAGCTTTGGGACTCCTGGTGGTGTTCCGGGTGGCTGGTGGGACCCCTGATGGTGTTCTAGGTGGCTGGTGGAGCCCTGGTGGTGTTCCAGGTGGCTGGTGGAGCCCTGGTGGTGTTCCAGGTGGCTGGTGGACCCCTCGTGGTGTTCCAGGTGGCTGGTGGGACCAAATGTGTCCCAGTGCTGTTTGGGACTCTGAAGGTGTTCCAGTTAGCTGTTTTGACCCTAAATATGTCCCAGGTAGCTGTTGGGGGGGGGGGGGGGGTTGTCGTCCCAGGTGGGTCCCAGGGCGGGGGTGTCGGGGTCGCGAGCGTGATGGTAGTTGCGCAGTCACGTCGCGGGTAATTGCGCTGTGACCCTGACCCAGTAGCGGGGTCACCACTCGGACTTAAACGTCACCCGCCCCTGACGTCAAGTGGGTTGCCAGCTTGCCAAGAAATCATCTAATTCCTTTATATCTAGACATAAATAACATTTCGGAATGTTTTCTCACTTAACCTTCAAAGCACAACAAAAACAAAGTTTAAAGAAAGCTTAGTTTTTATATTCATAAATATTTATTCCGCGAGTTACAGAAAGAGGGAAATTTTCCAGGAAATAATAATAGGTGTGTGGAGCAACTCCTCTGCGGCCAGGACCTGTTCATTCATCAAGCAACAGCTTTTCAACTTTTTTTTTTCTCTCCCCCCCCCCCCCCGTGTGGTTCCACTCTCCTTGAGATAACGACAAAACAGAAGAGATTTCGCAAGTGTCATAGTCACCCCGGCTGCTGCTGCTGGTGGTGGTGGCTGGTGGTGGTCCCGTCATGGTGCTGAGGGGGTAAATAATACATAAGGTTGTGTGTGTGTGTGTGTGTGTGTGTGTGTGTGTGTGTGTGTGTGTGTGTGTGTGTGTGTGTGTGTGTGTGTGTGTGTGTGTGTGTGTGTGTGTGTGTGTGTCAATCGGTGACTACGGGGGAAAGTGAGGCTGAGGTCTTTGTGACCGGTTACGGGCCTGGCTGTCACTGTTGCGCTTTAATCAGTTATGAGAGAGTCCACTATAATATAGTGTGTGACCAAGCACGCGTGAATTCGCCTAGCTGTGCTTGAAGGGGATGAGCTTCTGCTCTTGGGTCCGCCTCGCAACACTCAGTCAGCTGGTGTACAGGTTCCAGAGTCTGTCAAAATTTATCATAACAACTGTAACTGTGTAGAGTCGTTCTTCTCTGTATCACTTCCATTTGATCATTACTCTGGTACTGAAAACAAATTTGTCGTTGTGGCTTTTGTGTACTCGGTGTTCACCTGTGTCCCCTTGTGCTAGTACCATCAGTGTTTAAACAATTTATCTTTATCTACCCTATCAGTTCCCCCGAGAATTTGTATTTGGTAATCATGTCTACCCTAATTCTTTTGTCTGCCAGTGAGGTGAAGTTAAATTCATGGGCCCTTTCCTCGTAACTCGTACCTCCTAGTTCTGGAACTAGGCTGGGGGCATACTTTTGAACCTTCTCCAATTTCGTCTTGTGCTTCACTAAATGTGGACTCCATGCTGGAGCTGCATACTCCAGGATTGGTCTGATGTATTTGGGATGCAGAGTTCTGAACGATTCTTTACACAAAGTTCTGATGGCAGTTCCTATGTTAGTCAACCTCGCATATGCGGCTGCTGCTATCTTTTTGATACGAGGTTCGATGTGACATCAATCTCAAGATCTTTGACTCGGAAATCCTTCACGAAACGGACAGAGAAATCCTTTTCTGTCCGTTTCGTGAGGGATCTCATTTCCCATTTGGAACCTTGTATCTGGCGTGCTCTCTCCACCTTCAATTTTTTTTTTTACATTTACTCGTGTTAAACTCTAGCAGCCATTAGTTGGACCATTATTTCAGTTTCATCTTGTAGCCTCTTGCTATCTTTGTCTCGAGCCTCTCCAAAAATTGTATCAACAAACACTTAGAGGAAGGAGGCTATTCCTTCTGGAAGATCATCCATCTCTATAAAATAGAATGTGTGTGTTCTGAGAGAGACACCAGCCGTCTCATCCAACTTTACCGCAGGAAACATTTGGGGAAAGGTGCAGGGTACGGGGTATGCGAGTGTCATAAGCCAGTCAGGGTCGGTCCAAGTGCCATACTTTAAGAAACGTCGGCGTTTATAATCACCTGTGATTTCATGAAGTCCGAAATAAGCATCGGATATGTGTTTGCTTGTAATTTTTGTGTGTCTGTCGTTTTCCTACACACTTTCATGATTTACTTCGCAAAACTTAGTGAATTCATTCGCGGTATTGAATCAGATTTCCTGAGACAAAGAAACTGACATAGAGAGGGAGGAGAGTGGGGGGTGGAAGAGGAGGAAAGATTGGGAGTGAGAACAGACGAGAGAAGAGAGGAATGGGAGAGCGAGACCCGGACATTTCCGGGTATCAACACCTAGTTTGCATTTGAGAAACAGGATTGGTCTGAGAATTAAATCACTGTAGGATTCTGCTAATGTCATCTCGTCACTCTTGAGACCTCACCACTCACAGTAACTCGCTGTCTTCTGTTGCTTAGGTACTCTTAGGTACTTGGTACTCCTTTGAGTACTTCCTTGTCACTCCTGCCTGCTTCTCCAAATTGTGTACCAGTCTCTTATTGAGATACGGTGTCAGAGACTTCCTGACAATGCAAATATATGCAATTGCCCACATTCTCTTGTCAAATTGCTGTCTGGTCATAAATTCTATTAAGCCTACGAGACAAGATTTGCCGTCAATTACCCGAGCTGATCAAATCCTACTCGGGAAACCCAAGTTTACAAGTTTTCATTATAATTTTCTGCATTGACTTGCACGGTATGTAAGGGAGACTGGCCTTTAGTTCAGTGCCTCCTCCCGTCTAGTGTATCGGGACTACACTATTGTCTTCAAACTTTTTGGAAGTTCTCGAGTGTGAATGTGTGTGAATGTGTTTGTGTGTGTGTGTGTGTTGTGTGTGTGTGTGTGTGTACACGTACACGTTACATAATTGCATATCCATCGGAAAATATCTAGCTATAGCACCCAGCTTCTAAGCTCATCGGTTCATTTACACCTGACGTTCGGTGACTGCTGTGCTAGCTCTTGAAGAAGGAAACTAAGGCCGTTTTCAGTACGTGTGACTTAGCCAGTTCCTCCTAATGCACAAGTACTTTCTTACAACTTTGTAACTCATTTGCGGTTCCAACTACCACCTATGAAAGAAGAACTCTTTCGATGAACTCACGAAATATATATATTATATATAATATATATATATATATATATATATATATATATATAATATTATATATATATAGACTTGGTGATTTACCTTAGGATTTGAAAGAAAAAAATATCTCAAATTCGAGTGAATAAGCATGCGCCATGCACGAATGCACGCTCACATGCACGCACGCAAGTCCACACAAAAAACTCATCAAAACGGACAGAGAGAGAGACCTGAGGGTTGATCTTAAACCGAATCAGTCATTCATGACCTTGTACATCAGACTATATCTGGAATATAAGGCACAGCGTTGAGTTCTTACCTAGTCAAAAAAAAAAACTAAAACAAAACTAGGGACCAATGGTGTGCCACTGAACTAGTACCAGACCCGAGAGATGTGAATTATGAGGCAAGACAAAAAGGGGATCACTGAACGAGAGAAAGTTCTGGAATACTCGTTGTCACGTGTAAAGCTTTCAGGGATTGTACAGAGTACATCATTGGTGGAGGGGGGGGGGGTCGCTTAAGGGGACATTAGTGGGAACCGAGTACCCAAATGAACACATTTTTCTGCCATTTAATATGCGCTCCATACCCATCCATGGGTGGGGTGGTGATGGAAAGGGTTACAAAGACACACATAGGGTTTAGGAATTGAGCTCATTTAGCTAAGCAAATAACATGTTGTGAAACTAGTTAGAATTTGTAC
>WNGS01165838.1:1244-22415 GCA_020271785.1 Procambarus virginalis | reverse complement strand
CTATCGCCCTATACTTTCAATGTATATATGGTATATCATACTATAAAATCTCATAATATACGTATATAATAGTATATATTAATACCTTTATCCTATTATATCTATTAAGATATATATATTATATATATATATTATGTCGGGTACCGGGTAGTAGCCACCAGAAAGCGAGCCTTCTCAGTCCTACTATGACGGAAGGCCCGGATTTGCCTACCAATAAGCCAAGTTTTCCATGAATTATTTGTTTCTCGACTATCTAACCTACTCTACCGCACTAACCTAACATTTTTTCGGCTCACCTAAGGCCTAACCTAACCTATAAAAGATAGGTTAGGTTACGGTAGAGGGGGTATAGGTGTCGGTCATATAACTACGATTATATGTTCTTAAACTGCAGATAAAACAAGTTTTTACCCTAATACCTAAATACTGAAATGACAGGTTTTAGTTTTATCATTTCATAAGGAAAAAAATATAGAGAGCAAATTAGAGATATCATGAAAATTTGGCTTATTAGGGCAAAAATCGGGACCGGGGTGCATAGGTAGGCTGACTGAATGTGCGTTCTGGCTACTAGGTACGACCTATATATATATATATACTATATATAATATATATATAAATATATATGTATATATTGAGGTTACACAACCTAGTATAAAATTATATATGACTATATATTCATATTATGGTGTATGCATGATATTCCAGGTGTATTTAGTATTAATACTATATAACTGATATATATAGGTATATATATAAATAGCTATATATAATATATGTATATATATATATATATATAATCAAGGGTATATTATATATACATATATAGTATTTCGTAACCTCGTATTGCCCAGAACGTCGTACTCGGCCCATTATACAAGTCTTGATTTGCCTACTAAATATAAGCACGTTTTCATGAGATTATATATTTTTGAATTTTTTTTTCTTATGAAATGACTAAAGCTATCCATTTCCTATGTCTGAAGTCCAATTATTTTTTGATTATACCCGTTAAAATTAAACGGGTAGTTTATTACCGACCTACCAAACTCCCACCTAACCTAACCATAACCTATCTTTATAGGATAGGTTACGTTAGGTACGCCGAAAAAGTATAAGTGTATGTTAGGGTTAGGTGAAGGTTAGGGTAGGTCGAAAACACAAGTGAATTCATGACACATTGCCTTATTAGGGCAACATTGGGCCTTGCATAGGCAGGCTGAGAAGTGCGCTTTTCTGGCTATATACAGACAGATATATATATTATATATATATATATATATATATTATTAGGAAAATTCTTACGTTTATTGGAAAATCGCTATTCTTCGAAAGTTCTTCACCAGTTGAAATTTTCACACAACATTCCATTTGCATCCGAGCGGGTTTTTATACACATACTATATCGATATCACGTCAGTGACAGGGAAAAAAAACTTTTTTTTAAAAACTGTGTTTTTCATGTGTTTTTCATGTGAGGGAAATCTTCAAAACCTCTTTACCGATTGCTATGAAATTTGATACAGCGTTGCATTGGAATAGGCGATTGTTTTTATATAGCTACTATATACATGCTTCACCTGTGACAGGAAAAAAATATCATTTAAAAAAAAACAGTGCCATCTGTAGGAGATATGAGCAATACACGCTTTAATCTCCGAAAGTTCTTTACCGAATGCTTTGAAATTTTGACACAACGTTCCATTCGAATACGTACATGCTTTTATATACCTACTATTTAGATGACACACCTGTGACAGGTAAAAACATGCTTCTTTAAAACAGCGCCATCTGTTGCATGTAAGACTAACACAAGTTATTCAAAATATGTTTCGATTCCATTTTAGTGTTTCCGATTGCAATGATAAATTGAATTTTCATATATTTTGATTTATTTTAATTTTGAATTAATTATTTTGTGTGACATTGCGTTGGAATTGAGCTGTGTTGTTTATCATACTGTTCATTTCGTGGATATAGTTTATTTGTTTCTTTTTTCATTGTTTTAATTTCGTTTTTTTATCTGTTCTTATTATTTTTCCATGCAATTGGTGGTAAAATTGAGTTGTGTCGATTGATCTGCATTTGAATTTAAATATTTCGTTAGTGTTTTTTGTTTTTGTTTTGAAAACACGAAAATGGACAACACGTTTATTTCACGGCTGCAAATGTGCAACAAACAGCTGTGAATCCACCGGCTGCATCGTTAACTGTTTTTTTTTCACGTAATGTCAAAATGACGTATTTGCGAAAACAATGCTATATTCGGAAGTGCCTACGTATTACACATGGAATGCCAGTAGCAAATAATTTGAACAACGCAAACGAGGAGAGCGAGTCGACGGACAACTAGCATATTCAAATAAACTACAATAGGAAGACTGTACACCGTGCATCCTAATCAGGATGAATGCTTCTTTCTTAGCATTCTGTTTGTAAATGTGCCCGGTCCAACGTCTTTCCAGCAATTGAGATTTGTCAACGGTGTAACACATGCCACTTCCCGTAGTGCATGTCAAACTCTGAATATATTGCAGATCGACCGGCACCGGGATGTGTGCATTAATGACGCGTCCAACACGTCACATCCAAATAAAATTCGTGCAATGTTTGCAATCATATTGACCACCAGCTCACTGTTATCTCCAACAGAGTTATGGGAGAAACATAAATCGCACATGGCTGAAGATATTATCCGTCGAATGCGCAAGGAAAATTCAAATATGAACATGGATTTTACCGCAAAAAACTACAACGAAGCGTTCATAATGATTGAAGGCTTGTGCTTAGAAATTGAATACAAATTTCTCAATCAATTGGAAATGCCATCACCGAATCGATCTACTGCTTCTTCGTTCGATGTAGAATTGGGTTGTGAACAAAATTACAACACGGGTGATCTGTTGTCGTATTTTTAATCAAATATTCCTAGGCTAACGCTTGAGCGAAAAGGCATTATCAATCAAATAATTCAAACTGCCAATAACAGGCTTGGAGAAATCTTCTTAGATGCGCCAGGAGGAATGTAAAACATTGCTAATTAGATTGATTCTAGCAGCATTTCGATCCCAAAATGGCATAACCTTAGCTCTTGCATCATCTGGAATTGCTGCGACATTGCTACCAGGTGGAAGAACTGCTACTTTGTCTTTGAAATTGCCATTGAACATGCAACTCATTGAAACTCCCACGTGCAACATTTCCAAAGCATCCGGCACGGGAAAAGTATTGCAGAAATACAAACTTATTGTTTGGAATGAATGCACAATGCCCCACAAAAAATCGCTCGAGGCTCTTAATCAATCATTGCAAGATTTTCGTAGAAAAATCAGACCATTAGGGAACGCGTTAATATTGCTTGCAGTAGATTTCAGGCAAACATTACTTGTAATTCCTCGATCGACACCAGCGGACGAAATAAATGCTTGACTGAAATACTCTACTTTATGGCGCCACGTAAAGACATTTAATTAATAACCACAAATATGCGTGTAGTTATGTAGCTACTGCAAATCGATCCATTAGATGTGATATTCTCACATCAATTTCAGGAAATTGGGAACGTAAACGTGCCAGTTGATCTGACCTTAGGACGAATTTCATTGCCTCATAACTTCTACAATTTAGTGACGTCAAAAGAAGAATTGGATGAAAAAGTATTTCCCAATATTCAAACCAATGATAAGAATCACGACTGGCTGAGTGAACTAGCTATTCTTGTAGGCAAGTACAAAACGTCTAAGAACTTAACAATAATATTCAATCAAATATTCAAACCAAGGCAGTCACATACAAGTTTGTCGACTCTGTTGTGGAAGCAGATGAAGCAGTTAATTATTCAACATTTTTTTAATTCACTCGATCTGCCAGGGATACCATCACATGTACGGCAATTGAAAATCTGCTTACCAATTATCACGTTGCGAAATATCAACCAGCCAAAACTTTGCAACACCACGTGCCTTGCAGTAAAAAAATTGATAAGCAAAGTCGTAGAAACAACAATCTTGACAGGACCTTCCAAAGGTGAAGATGTCCTGAATCCTCACATTACTATGATTCCAACAGATATGCCATTTAAATTTAAGAGATTGTAATTTCCAATTCGATTGGCATTTGCAACCACCGTCAACAAAGCTCAGGGCCAATCTTTAAAATTGTGCAGTTTATATTTAGACACGGATTGCTTCTCACATGGACAACTATATCTTGCGTGTTATAGAGTCGGCAAACCAGACAATCTCTATATCTCCACAGACAATGGAACAACAAAACCGCAATGTATACCCAAAGCATTGTGAAATTAAACATATTAGAAACGTGCTCTCAGCCACAGCTCAGAATGGAAGCAAGTCTACGAAGAACTCAGGAAGGGTAAGGCAGGTCCTAGTCAACAACGGCTTCTCCAATGGTTTCATTGAAGACATCATAAGAAGGAAAGTGAAACGCCATGCAACCTCTGAAGAGACAACTAATACAACACCTATACCCCATATTAGACTATTTTACAGGAACTTCTTTTCCACAGCTCATAAAACGGAGGAAAGGGTCCTGAAAGATATAGTTAATAGAAATGTTATCCCTACAGACAAAAATCAGAAGATACAACTAACGATTTACTATAAACCAAGAAAACGGCCAGCCTACTCATGAGAAACTCTCCAGACACGGAGCAGAACGCTCTAAAAGAGACAAACGTCGTCTATGCCTTCAAATGCCCACTTGGGGACTGTAAGCCTAAAAAAACTCAGTATATAGGCAAGACATCAACATCTCTTTCCAGGCGTTTAACGATGCATAAGCAACAGGGCTCCATTAAGGAACATATATTCTCTTCCCACAACCAAACCATCACCAGAGAAATCTTAGCAAACAACACAGAAATCATTGATAGATACAGCGACAGCAGGCGGCTTGACATCTGCGAGGCACTACACATCAAGAAGTCAACACCAGCAATCAACAGCCAATTAACGCACAACTATATTCTACCCACTTCAAGACTCCGCTCCAATATAGAAACATCAAGAAATATGGGCCAATAGGCCTTCTGCAGTTCTATATTTACCCAACTTCTATCTATACCCATTGTTCTGTACCCCACTATTCTGTACCCCGTATTGTATTACATCACCTCACCCAAATGCAGGTATAAGAGCCAATGTTGTTTCAGTCATAAGTTCAGTCATAAGTTGTGTGTGGATAAACTAAAGTCTTTGAAAATGTAATATGTTTTACGAAATGCGCTCAAGTGTCGCGTCAGACTAGAAATAAAAATGAATTTTGTAGAATTGATTTTTCATATATATATATTATATATATATATATATATATATAATATATATATATATATATATATATATATATATATATATATATCCAGGGCTCCATTAAGGAACATATACTCTCTTCCCACAACCAAACCATCACCAGAGAAATCTTAACAAATAACACAGAAATCATCGATAGGTACAGCGATAGCAGGCGGCTTGACATCTGCGAGGCACTACACATCAAAAAGTCAACACCAGCAATCAACAGTCAATTAATGCACAACTATATTCTACCCACTTCAAGACCCCGCTCCAATATAGAAGCATCAAGAAATATGGGCCAATAGGCCCTTCCGCAGTTACTTCCATTCATACCTTCAATTTACCCAGTTAATATCCAGTTAATATCCATTGTTTTCGTGTTCTGTCCTTTGTTGAAAGTTTTGTTCACCACATTAAAAACTGTTGTAACATATCACCTCACCCAAAACGCGGGTATAAAATGAAAGATGAAAGCTGTTTAAATCATAGCATAGTAAAGAACTGTTTAGTGCTTTAAGGTTATAGTTGTGTGTGAAAACTAAAAGTCTTTGAAAATGTAATTAGTTATTACGAAACGCGTTCAAGTGTCGCGTCAGACTAAGAAATAAAGAATGAATTTTGGAGAATTGATTTTTCATTTACCGTCATCAGTAAAAACAAACATAAGGAAAATTGAGAAAATTCGTGTTAGAATTATTAATCTTACTTTTTCGGTCATATTTAATAACATATATATATATATATATATAACGTTTGAAATTCAGCCGAACAAGTCTATGTGGGTGGGGACGAGGACACGTTGACGAGTTTAGCAGTTACCAGGGAGGATGTTCTTAAACAAATAGTAAAACTCAAACCAAACAAATCCCCAGGGCCGGATGAAGTGTTTGCCAGAGTGCTGAAAGAATGCAAAGAGGAGCTTTGTGACCCACTGTCAATCATATTTAATAAATCAATAGTCAGGCAGAGTGCCAGAGTTTTGGAAAGTTGCTAATGTGATACCAGTTTTTAAGAAAGGAGATAGATCACTTGCGTCTAACTATCGACCAATTGGCCTAACGTCTATTGTGGGAAAGTTACTCGAATCTATAATAGCAAATAAAATTCGTCTTCATCTTGAAAAACATAAATTAATAATTGAGTCGCAACATGGTTTTATAAATGGCCGTTCATGTTTAACAAATTTGTTATCTTTTTATTCTAGCATTGTTGAGGCAGTTGATAGTGGTAAGGATTGTGATGTTGTGTACCTTGACTTTAGCAAAGCTTTTGATACAGTGCCACATGAAAGACTGATTAAAAAGATAGGCTCATTGTATTGGTGGTGCTATATTAAGCTGGATTAGGGCATGGCTATACCAAAGGAAACAGAGTTAGTATAAATGGAGTCAAGTCAGAGTGGGAAAATGTTGTAAGTGGAGTGCCTCAAGGCTCTGTCCTGGGACCTCTGTTGTTTATAATATATATAAATGATTTAGATTCAGGTTTGAGTAGCAACATTTGCAAATTTGCGATGATACGAAAATCGGTAGGGAAATTAATTCGGAGGAGGACTCACTATCACTTCAAGTTGATGGGACCCTGAGCAGCCGTGGAGTGCGGACGTGTCCCTCCGTGACTGCTAGGGTAGTCAGCCGTTTGCTCGCCAGGTGGCGGGGCGTAGCTGCCCCCCCCCACCCCCCAGTGTTGTTGCCTGACTGGCGGAGTGCAGACGTGGCAGGTGTTGGGCTCACCATGGGTGGTCCCCTACCAGCGATTAAGCGCGTGAACTCCGTAGGCCTGGAGTTCTCTGGACGTGCTGGGTATCCAGAGGTAGCGGTGGTGCTGTGCGATATGCTTCATGTCCCGGTGCTAGATGTCGACGGAATTGAGCTGGTGACTGCTCATCGTGTTGTCATCAAGCTGGCGACGGAGGAGGTGTACCGTGCCTTCCTCAGTCGCTACGAGGGACGCTCGTTGTCATTGCCGGGGGGTGCCGGCTCAGTCTCCATATCAGACCGGAGTGGTGCGCTGACCTATGTCAGTGTGCATGGGGCGCCACTGGAGTTTCCCGAGGATCTTCTGCGGCGTTATTTCCAGCGGTTTGGGCCCGTCATCAGTGTGAGGGTCAACACTATATCCTCAGGGAGGTATGCCGGGAGGCGGACTAACATTCGCACCTTGGGTATGCGCCTGCGGTCGGACATTCCATCTTCGGTCCGGCTTCTGGGATGCTACATCCGGGTGTACTATGCCCGGCAGCCTAGGACCTGTTTCCGGTGTGGCTTGATGGGGCATCAGGCTGCCGGGTGCGAGGCGGATCCGGTTGCACCTGTCAACCTCTTTAGGGAAGAAGATTTCCCTCCGCTTCCCCTGGACGAGGACTTCGGGGATGCGGAGACCGACCGGCTCGATGTTGCGGCTCCCCCGGCGTCCCCTGACGTTTCCCCGGATGTCGCCGGCCCTCCTCAGGCTGTTGCGATGATATCGGTGGATCCTCCTGCTCCTGTTCCTGCTCCTGTCCCTGCTGCTCCGGTGGCCCTTTATGCTGCGCCCTCCTCATCGCCTGTTCACCTGTCTTCAGATGCTGCGCCTGGCCCTGTCTCCTCGACTCGGATCACAGCTGTGCTGGATGCTGAAGTGGCTGTGGGGTCCCCGGTTGTGTGTGGTCCGGTTCCCCCTGCGGTTGAGGCTGCTGCAGTCATGAGACGGGCGTTGGTCCGCACGGCTTGTGCTGCCCGTGGTTCTGGGTCCGCCTCCGGCTCTGAGGATGTGCGCCCGGTGCCCAAACGGTCCAGGCGTTCTTCTACTGCATGGGCTGATGTGGTGGATTTCGACGCCGATGGGTCTTCGGGAAATGTGGTGGTGGACGCTGACGTCCATGTCCCTGCTGATGACAAGGAGTGTGTGTATGATTCCCCTCCTGTTTCTTCTGTCAGCGGTTCCCCGCAGTGGGGGGTGGTTGATCCTCCGGATGCTGGTGAGGGGGGTGCTGGTGCAGGCCGCGACCTAGTATTGTTCCTAAAGAAGGATGTTCGGCGAGGGGGGCCACTGCCGGTGTCCCGTCCGGAGGTTGCTGCAGAGCCCTGTGAGGCTGCCGAAGTTACGAGTGCGAGGCCAGTTGCCCGCGCCTGCAAGGGGACGCCCGTCCCGTTCATCTTGGCCAACGGCGTGGCGTATGATGCGAAAACCAACCCTGTGGAGATTCTCTATCATGACCGCGTGAAGCCTATTCCGTGGTGCCCCACGACTGTCTGGGTTCCGGACGCTCAGGCTTTTGTTGAAAGTGTGCCGCTTTCGATGCCCGATCCTCGGACGTCCCATCGTCCCCCTATTCCGGAAGNTCCTCGACTCGGATCACAGCTGTGCTGGATGCTGAAGTGCTGTGGGGTCCCCGTTGTGTTTGGTCCGGTTCCCCCCTGCGGTTGAGGCTGCTGCAGTCATGAGACGGGCGTTGGTCCGCACGGCTTGTGCTGCTCGTGGTTCTGGGTCCGCCTCCGGCTCTGAGGATGTGCGCCCGGTGCCCAAACGGTCCAGGCGTTCTTCTACTGCATGGGCTGATGTGGTGGATTTCGACGCCGATGGGTCTTCGGGAAATGTGGTGGTGGACGCTGACGTCCATGTCCCTGCTGATGACAAGGAGTGTGTATGATTCCCCTCCTGTTTCTTCTGTCAGCGGTTCCCCGCAGTGGGGGGTGTTGCTCCTCCGGATGCTGGTGAGGGGGGTGCTGGTGCAGGCCGCGACCTAGTATTGTTCCTAAGAAGGATGTTCGGCGAGGGGGGCCACTGCCGGTGTCCCGTCCGGAGGTTGCTGCAGAGCCCTGTGCGGCTGCCGAAGTTACGAGTGCGAGGCCAGTTGCCCGCGCCTGCAAGGGGACGCCCGTCCCGTTCATTTTGGCCAACGGCATGGCGTATGATTCAAAAACCAACCCTGTGAAGATCTCTATCATGACCGCGTGAAGCCTATTCCGTGGTGCCCCACGACTGTCTGGGTTCCGGACGCTCAGGCTTTTGTTGAAAGTGTGCCGCTTTCGATGCCCGATCCTCGGACGTCCCATCGTCCCCCTATTCCGGAAGAAATCCTGGTGTTGTGGGAGGCGTATTGTATTCTTTTTCCGGCAACGGAGTGGCCGGAAAAGTATGCGCAGTCCTGATAGTCCGTGTGCTTGCTGTGTGTATCGGTGTGTATTGGGCTTTGGGCGTATGTACTCTTTTCCCGGCTGCAGAGTGGCCGGAAAGTATGCGCAGTCCTGATAGTCTGTGTGCTTGCGGTGTATATCGGGTGTGTCTTGGATTTTAGTCTGTTTTGTGATGTATGTTATGTGATGTATATTGTGTGCCCTTCCGGCCGATGTTTTCTAAATGTCCCTGTTCTTTTGGCTATGCCTTTTCATGATCTATGTTTTCTTTAATTTGTTGTATTATGTGCCCTTCTGGCTATGATGTTCGATCTCTGTTCTTAACTTATTATGTTTTTTTTTTTGTTCTTCTCTGCTTATTTGTGTATTGAGGTGTATTTTGGGTCTCGGTCCTTCAGGCCGGTGTTAGAATTTGTTTGTTGTGTACCGATGGTTTTGTTCTGTTTGATATGCGCCTGTGTTTTTTGCTCTTTTGCATTTGTTTATCCCTGTACTGCGTTCATACTTTGTGCTGCATGTGTTTACCCTTTGTCCTTGTATTTTCAATACATTTTTGAGTTTGTACTTTGTTATGCTGTGCTGTCGGCCCTTCTGGCTGATGGGTTTTTTCTTTTGTTCTCTGTGGTTTGTAATGTGTCTCTTTGTTTTTATTGTATTTAATTTGCATGTTTGCATGTAAATAAAAATAAAAAAAAAAAAAAAAAAAGTCTTACTTCTCGTTTCATAAACCATCTATTTGCTGCGGCTCACTTCATGTGTTGTTGGGTGGTATGTCTTCAACACTGCACTCTGCCCTACACACACACACATGCATATATAGCCACCTACAAGGCACAAGGTTTACACTCACACGTAGTGTGGGGGCACTATATGGGGGGTGTCCTGGCAGTCTCTCGCGTAAACACACTAGTCGCACACACAAACCGCGACCTTGGGTAGGGAGGGCACAACGACTATTTTTCTCGCGCGTGGTGCCCCAGGCCTCAGGTACCGGGGGGCGGCCCACCTACCTCACAACTCTCCCCTCAGCAGGCCTCGATATTGCCACATTAACAATTACTGCCTTAATTTCTGGCCAATCCACACGTCCAGGGCCTACCACAGTTGGTAGGTGGGAAGGTGCACACTTAGTAACGCTGTAGCTGACCTATTTGGCGCACTGAAGACTAGACCCTAGGCCTAGGCCTATGTCAAACAGGAGGACGGACACATCCTCCTGCTCCTCCTCTGGTTTGAGGGCAACTGGGAACATATATTCTCTTCCCACAACCAAACCATCACCAGAGAAATCTTACCAAACAACACAGAAATCATTGATAGATACAGCGACAGGAGGCGGCTTGACATCTGCGAGGCACTACACATTAAGAAGTCAACACCAGCAATCAACAGCCAATTAACACACAATTATATTCTATCCACTTCAAGACTCCGCTCCAATATAGAAGCATCAAGAAATATGGGCCAATAGGCCCTCTGTAGTTACTTCTATTCTTCCCTTTCGCTTATACCCATTGTTTCGTGTTCTGTGTTGTGTTGAAAGTTTGTTTTCACCTCATCCAAGACTATTGTAACATATCACCTCACCCAAATGCAGGTATAAAATCGAAGCTGTTTAATTCTGTTCCACGTCGGGAAACATCTCCTGTCCACGAGGCTAACCATAACCCTTGCTTCTTGCCCCACTCCTGTGCCAGGTAAGTTACGGGCTCACCATAGCCCATGCTACTTGGAACTTGTTCCGAGTAACTGAATCAATAACAACAACAACAACTCTGTTCCAGGCTAACCATAGCCCGTGCTTCTTGCCCCGCTCCTGTGCCAGGTAAGTTACGGGCTCACCATAGCCCGTGCTTCTTGCCCCGCTCCTGTGCCAGGTAAGTTACGGGCTCACCATAGCCCGTGCTACTTGGAACTTGTTCCGAGTATCTGAATCTATAACAACAACTCTGTTCAGTTATAGTTGTGTGTATGTGAACTAAAGTCTTTGAAAATGTAATAAGTTTTATGAAACACGCTCAAGTGTCGTGTCAGACTAGAAATAAAAATGAATTTTGGAGAACTGATTTTTCAATTACCATCGAGAGTAAAAAGAAACATAAGAAATATAGAGAAAATTCGTGTTAGAATTATTATTCTTACTTTTTCGGTCATATTTAATAATATATGTCTACAGGAAAGACTGCTACCAAAATATACTAATATATATATATATATATATATATATATATATATATATATATATATAATATATATATATATATATATTATATATAATATATATATATATATATATATATTATAGATATATAACATATACATATATATATATATATATATATATATATATAATTATATAATATATATATATATATATATATATATATATATATATATATATAAATTTGTGAGGGTACCACCTCTGGTGCCAATGTGGGGACCCATAGCCTCGGAGAAGAAAATAAAATATATTCAGAGGAGACTTTGGTTTCTCACTGAACACTAATATTTTCTTCTCCTACCACCCCCATTCTTTTATATCTATACTATGCAAGGCCCGATTTGCCTAATAAGCCAAGTTTTCATGAATTAATATATTTTCTCTAATTTTTTTCTTATGAAATGATAAAGCTACTCATTTCGTTATGTGTGAGGTCAATTTTTTTATTGGAGATTGGAGTTAAAATTAACGTAGTTATATGACCGAACCTAACCAACCCTACCTAACCTAACCTAACTATCTTTATAGGTTAGGTTAGAATAGGTAGCCGAAAAAGTTAGGTTAGGTTAGGTTAGGTAGGTTAGGTTGTCGAAAAAACATTAATTCATGAAAACTTGGCTTATTAGGCAAATCGGGCTTTGCATAGTAGGCTGAGAAGTGCGTTTTGGCTACTAGGTACGACATATATATATATTATAATTATATATATATATATATATATATATATTATATATATATATATGCATATATATATATATATATATATATATATATATATATATATATATATATATATATATATATATATATATATATATTGTCACAGGGGGTGGGCCGGGGCTCAGCTAACACTCGGCTGCTAGGGGCTCGAAAGGCCGAATACTCAGCCCCTCCGACTCCCGGGATTCACCGGAGTCTCCTTGGTCCCACAGGAGAGGACCAGCAATGCCCACCTCCGCAGGTCTTTGCTTCCACCACTGAAGGGGTGCCACTGACTCACCCTGGAAGCCCTTCAGTCAACCACGGGGAAACTGCTATCAGCAATTCCAGCCTAGACCCGTGGAGGAGTGAAAGAAGACTCGGGCTTACCTTATAACAATGACCTCCCTGAGTCTTGCCTGCCGGACAAAGAGGTTGCAGGAACTCCTTTCCCGCCTGTCTTCTCTATCTTTTCCTCAACAAGGTCGCCAGCTGGGTATTATATCTGCACCCCAGCGATGCAGTTCAGTGGGTGTATATATGTTGTCTGTTTGTTGCCAGTGTTGCTACTCCCAAGATCTACTATTGGACTGTCGGCCCAGGGTACTCTCCCTTGAAGGTCCGTGTGGCTTTACCTCTCTCTGGCCACCACGTTATTAGTTACCACCATTCAGGCACTAGTACTGCTCGAATGGCTAAGGATACACTCTTATATCAGTCTGTGCTGTTTGCCACTCCCTAGGCAATACGAAATTCTATAGGGAACGTAATGTTCCCTAGATGGTACTATGGTAACCCTCGTGTATGCTCAATAGAGAAATATAATAATAATAATAATGGAGGCACACTCAAACACAATAATAAAATGTGTGAATTTACTGATACGAATACATGATCACACGTATGACTATAAGTGATATAAAGAATGATAAAATAATAATAATAACTCTGGAGATTGTCAGCACTCTTCTCTCACGTTCTCCAGGCTCCTTCAACTGGGCAGATAGACAGGAGTCACACACTCTCTCACAGAAGGGCCTCTTCACCACGTCGGCTCCTCTTCTTCACTGTCCTGCCATCCACACACACTGTCCTCTCTGACAGTCCTGGACATAAGCTGCCCTGCAGCCTATTCTGCTACTAAAGCCTTAATATCCTATTTCCACATATATAAGTGAATATAATGGCCTATCTAGCCTACTCTCACACAAAGGGTAATGGGAGGGAAAATGATCTACCTTAACAATCCTTGGCTCACGACGCCTGTCCCTCGATGGTGTGAGAGTCCTATGCTTCCTGAGTCGATCCTCGGTGATCCAGGAACGTTCCCACAGGTCCTCAGGTGTCGTGAAGCCTTCGCGTCTTCGCCGTTCCAATCCCTGGGGTTCAGCTATCCCAGTCCTGGTCCATCAATGGGCGCTGAGCTAATCGCCATATTCGCACACACGTTCCTTCCACAAGGTACTGCTTCTCGTCCTAGGAACGGTGTCGTCCCTCAAACACCCTCAGTGGATGTGACCCAGTTACAGCTATGCCTGCCCGCCACACCTTTCAGGCCCTCAACGTCACGCGCCGCCGCCCAGCGTCGTCGCTGACAATTCTCCAAGTTTGGCACTTCTCTGCCCACTCAACTTGGTTCCTTTTGCTTCTCAGAAGCGCAGGGCCTCCTATATATAAGGTGGGCTGCGATGGCTAGCTCTAATCCACTGAGAAAGGCCTGTAAAGCCTCCAATTTTTGAGAGCTGACAGAGGAGCGTCCTCTCCCCTTCGCTGTCAGGTCAAATCTGACGTTGGCGCCGCCCGGGTACTCGGTGACGTCACGGCGGGCTCTAATTGGTCGCCCGTGACACGAGTCATCCAATCCGCACACGGCTAGCGTCCATTCCAAAAGTCATATCTGCAGTAGGGGATACTCTTTCATTTATATCCGGGCGCCTCTTTCCCCTTACCTACAGACTTATAATGTAAGTTTCTCCCCGTAGGGAGAGTCGATATGACTCTTATAGCAGGCAACGAAAGAGATAGGAGAGGGCACCGTAACAATATATATATATATATATATATATATATATATTATATATTATATATATATAATATATATATATATATATATATTATATATATATATATATATATATATATATATATATAATATATATATATATATATATATATGCATATATACATATACTCTCAGTACCCGGCAACGCGTTGCTGTGATTAGTGTTGCTGAGCCACAGCAACCTTCCCTGTACCCCAGTCCTCCCCACCATTCCCCCGTCACCCGTCTCAACGGCCTCACAGCCATTCCTCACTCCACCATCCTCTTGTCCTCCCAACCATTCCCCAATCAACCATCCCCACTTCCTTCCCACCATTCCCCTCTCCCTTGTCCCCCTCGTCATTCCCACCATTCTCCACTCCCTCGTCTGATGCCTTCCCAAATGGTCTGATGTTCCCATCAGAAAATTGGGAACATCAAGTGATCTGATGTTCCCATCACTGAAATGTAAGAAGCACAGTTATAAAATTAAATGAAATTATGAATAAATAAAAAATAAATGCTACTCACAAAGTGAACGGTATGATAAATAACATAATTGTAGCAATTATGTATGTAGCAATACGTTGCAATTCCAACGCATAATTGCGTTGGAATTGCTCAATTCCAACGCAATTCACACAAAATAATTAAATCAAAATGGAAATAAATCAAATTCTATGAAAATTCAATTTATCACTGCAATCAGAAACATTGAAATGGAATTCGTGACATATTTATTATATCGTGCATGGTACTATTAAATGCAACAGATGGCTCTGTTTCTCAAAAACACTTGTTTTTACCTGTTACGGGGGTAGCATCTATATAGTAGGTATATAAAAAGATGCGGCTGTTCGAATGCAACGTTGTATCAAAATTTCAAAGCAATCGGTGAAGAACTTTCAGAGATTACATCTTGCGTTGCTCTTACGTCCAACAGATGGCACAGTTTAAAAAGAAACATGTTTTTTCCTGTCACATGTGAAGCATGTATATAGTAAATATATAAAAAGACGGACCTATTCGAATGCAACGTTGTGTCAAAATTTCAAAGCAATCGGTAAAAAGTTTTCGAAGATTTCCCTCGTATGAAAAACACAGTTTTTCAGAAAAAGCATGTTTTTTTTTTTACCGTCACAGACGTGACATTTATATAGTATGTACATAAAAACCTGGCAGGATGCGAATGGAACATTTTGTGAAAATTTCAAAGCAATCGGTGAAGAACTTTCGGAGATTAGCGATTATGCACAAACGAACATTTCCATTTTTATTTATATAGATGTACTAGCTGTACCGCCACGCGTTGCTGTGGCTCAGTCTGGTTAAATGGAAAAGAAAGAAAAGAAAAAAACGCACGTTTCTAACATGTTTAATTTCATAATGCTTGTGGGTATACAATATTTTTTTCGTGTCCCATTTTCTGCGAAGATATAGTGATTGTCTGGTTGCCGACTCTAGAACACACAACATATAATTGTCCATGTGAGAAGCAATCCGTGTCTGGATCTAAACCGCATAATTGTAAAGATTGTCCCTGAGCTTTGTTGATGGTAGTTGCAAACGCCAATCGAATTGGGAACACCAATCTCATAAATTGAAATGGCAAGTCCGTTGGAATCAGAGGAATGTGAGGAATGTGGACAACTTCACCTTTGAAAGGTGCTGTCAAGATTATCGCTTCTACGACGCTGCTGAATAATTTTTTACTGCAAGCCGCGTGCCGTTGCTAAGCTTTTGCTGGTTCATATTTTGCAACATGATATTTGTCACGCCGATTTTCAATTGCAGTACGTGCGGTGATATCCCTTGCAGATCGAGTGAAGTCAGCAATTCTGTTGGGTAATTAACTGCTTCATCTGCTTCCTCAACAGTATCGACGGACTTGTATGTGACTACCTCGCTTTGTATGTTAGACTGAATAATATTGTTAAGTTCGTAGACGTCTTTGTTCTTGGCCGCAAGAATAGCTCGTTCTCTCAGCTAATCGTGATTTTTATAATTGGTTTGAATATTGGGAAATACTTTTTCAACCAATTCTTCTTTTAACGTCACTAAATTGCAGAAGTTATGAGGCAATGAAATTCGTCCTCAGGTCAGCTCAACCGGCACGTTTCCTTTCCCAATTTCCAGTAACTGATGTGAAAATATCTCAGCTGATGGATCGTTTTGCAGCTAGACACGCACATTTGCAGTAAATTTTAACGTCTTTACGTGGCGCCACATAGTAGAGTATTTCAGGCAAGCATCTATTTTATCCGCTGGTGTCAATCGAGGAATAACAGGTAATGTTTGCATGAAATCTTGTGCAAGCAATATTAATGCGTTCCCAAATTGTCTGATGTTTCCACGCAAATCTTGCAATGATCGATCAAGAGCCTCGTGCAATTTTTTGTGGGTCATTGTGCATTCATCCCAAACAATAAGTTTACATTTCTGCAATACTTTTCCCATTCTGGATGCTTTGGAAATGTTGCTCGTGGGAGTTTCAATGAATTGCATGTTCAATGGCAATTTCAAAGCCGAAGTAGCAGTTCTTCCACCTGGTAGCAATGTCGCAGCTATTCCGGACGATGCAAGAGCTAAGGTTATGCCATTTTGAGATCAAAATGCTGCCAAAATCAATCTAATTAGATAAGTTTTACAGTTCCTCCTGGCGCATCTAAGAAGATTTCTCCAAACCCGTTATTGACAGTTTAAATTATTTGATTGTAAATGCCTTTTCGCTCAAGCGTTAGCTTAAGAACATTTGATTGTACATACAAAACGGGTGATCTGTTATCGTAATTTTGTTCACGACGCAATTCTACATCGAACGAAACAGCAGCAGATCAATTCGGTGATGGCATTCCCAGTTGATTGAGAACTTTGTTCGCAATTTCTAAGCACAAATCTTCAATCATTATCAGCGCTTCGTTTTAGATTTTTGCTGTGAAATTCATGATCATATTTGAATTTTCCTTGCGTATTCGACAGACAATATCTTCAGTCATGTGCGATTTGTGTTTCTCCCATTCTCTGTTGGACATGAAGGAGAGCCGGTGGTCAACATGATTGCAAACAACGCACGAATTTGATTTGGATGTGACGTGTTGGACGCATCATTAATGCATACATCCCAGTGTCGGTCATTTCCTATAAATTCAGAGCTTGACATGCACTATGAAAAGTGGCATGTGTTACGCCGCTGACAAATCCCAATGGTTGGAAAGACGTTGGACCAGGCACATTTACCAACAGCTTGCGAAGAAAGAAGCATTCATCTTAATTGGAATGCACGGTGTACAGTCTGTCTATCGTAGATTGTTTGAATATGCCAGGTTATCCGTCGATTGCTCTCCTCGTTTACGTCGTTCAAATGATTTTCGACTGGCATTCCATGTGTAATATGTAGGCACTTCTGAATACAGCAGTCTTTTTGCATATGCAACATTTTGACATAACGTAAAACAAGCAATTAACGTTACAACTGGTGGATTCATAGCTGTTTGTTGCACATTTGCAGCTGTGAAATAAAAGTGTTGTCCATTTTCTTGTTTTCAAAACAAAAACAAAAAATACTAACGAAATATTTCAATACAAACACAGATCAATCGACACAGCTCAATTTCATCACAAATTGCACTGAAAAATAAGAAGAACAATGAACAACATCTCACTATACTGCAATGGAACTGTAATGGGGTTCGCAATAGAATTAATGACATCATACAGTACGTCCGTGAACACCAAACTGACGTCATAGTGCTACAGGAGACGATAGTAGGTGATGACTTCAACCCAAGGTTCAGCGGTTATCGCAAGTTCTCCCTGCCCTCTGGGGAAAGAAAACGGGGTCTCATCACTTTTGTAAATAACAACATTCCCGCACAGATTATTGATGACCTGCACATGGGGAATGAGTTTGAATCACTGGGAGTATCCCTTTACTTAAACAATAATGCCCTACTTATAATCAATTTATATGTGCCACAGAGTAAACTTGACCTTGACACACTGCCTGAATTTGTTAATGAAGAACCTACCCTGCTGGTTGGTGACCTGAATGCCAGACTCCCACACTTTGGTGCCAACTGTCATCAGTCCAATGTCAATGGACGGAAACTGAAACTCTTTGTCAGGGGAAGTGAAAACCTTAGGGTCCTGGGTGATGAACAGCCAACTCACCTCAGAGGAGGAAGATTAGACTATGCTCTCCTGCTGAATGCACAGGACAGGGATGCCAGTACACACATTGTGCACAGTTTATGTAGTGAGCACTGGACACTAATTACCACCGTCGACATGAGCAAGAGAAGGAAAGAGACAAATAAAAGAAAAAGGTTATCACTCGGACCAGATATGAGGCCGCACTTCATAAACAGGATGAGTAACTGGTTCACAGAATACCAAATCCCAGAAAACATTTATACATTTGTTGATGACCTTAATCACAAATTGAGAGCTGTCTCCGAGTTCCGCGCCATACGCCTGGGCGAAGTAACCCTCAGAGGAAGAAAATAAAATGGTGTGAGAACGATTACATAAAGATGCTTAACGCAAATGTACGAGACATAAGTAGAGAGTACCGGAGACATCCCACTGAAAGTAACTAAGAGTTGTTTAAAACTGTGTGTCAAGTAGCCAGGGAAGAGAAGATTAAAGAGCGGGAAAGACAATGGCTTGAGTTCACTAGCTCTATTGGACGGGAAACATCTGCAAGACAAGTGTGGGCAAAAATTCAGATAGCTAAGGGGGGCAGAGCCCGGCCTGCGGCTCACAAAGACCCCCAGGGTAAGGCTGAAGAACTAATTCACAAGTGGAGTGATGCAGCATCCTCCTCCTCCCTCCCTGCAGAAATCAGCAGGGAACAGCTCCTGCGACATGATGACAGAAGAATTAGGATAACAAGAGCACTGTCTAGTGATGACGAATATGGGGGAACCAATCACAGCCTAAAAAGTAAGGGGCGCTATGAAAAAGGGTAAAAGTACTGCACCTGGTGAAGATGGCGTCACCTACGACATACTCAATGCACTGTGTGAAGTGTCTGGGAATTCACTACTCCACCTGTTTAACAAATCATTCCTAAGTGGAGTGTTGCCCACACAATGGAAACAAGCAATAATTGTTCCCATACCGAAGCCTAATGACCCTGGTAATTACAGACCTATCAGTCTCGTGTGATGCACTTGCAAGATGCTTGAAAGGATCATCCTAAACCGACTGTTGCACAAAACAGGCAGGTTAGGGGAGGGGGTCAATGGATTTGTTAAAGGACGGAGCACATCAATTTGTATAGTTAATTACTTGGCTAATGACACGGCTAGGTACTCTGTATTTGTTGACATCAAAGGAGCCTTCGACAAAGCACAGGGGATTGCGATCCTGGACGAGCTTGCATGCATGGGTGTCAAGGGGAGACTCATGAAATGGGTTGAAGACTACCTCACAGGACGGAAAGCCAAGGTTTGCTTCAATGGAGCAGTCTCCAGAACAATGAATATGGAACTCGGGACCGCCCAAGGCGGAGTCTTAAGCCCTACACTATTCAATGTACTTATGAACGCCATTGGAAATATTGATTTTCCGGAAGGAACACAACAAGTGGGATATGCAGATGATGTCCTAATACAAGCTCCCCCCTTGGGAAAAACTGAACAGTCCATTGAACTCCTTGGAAGGAAATGTATTGAGATCGGTTTCACTCTCTCCACAAACAAGACGAAGGCATACTCCCATCACAAGCGGAGAGCAAATAAAGAACTGCAAATTAATGGTGTAACACTTGAATGGGTTGACCACTATCGGTACCTTGGCGTCACTGTCGGCTCTAACAAGGGGAAGAAAGAGGGGCTCAACCAACTCATAGGAACATGCAAAAGTCGTCTCAGGGCACTGAAAGCTATGACCTGGAATGGACATGAAGCCTCTATTGCCAAGCTTAAAATGATGTACACAGCCTATGTGCGCTCCGTCATAGACTATGCCTCACCAGTTCTGTGCACCTACTCCCAAAGCGATATGAAAAGGCTCGAAAGCCTTCAAAATGAAGCCATGACAATCATTCTTGGAGTTCCAAGAACTGTCAAAACGTCTAATCTACGAGAGGAGTTGTCCCTTCCCAGTGTTAAAAGCAGAATTCAGGAGCTGAATGCCAAGCTTGCAATTAGGATAGCCAGAGATCCCCATTACAATGATATTGCTAAGAAAAAACTGAAAAACCTCTGTGCTCCTTTCAGTGGGAAACAGAAGCAAAAAATGGCATCACAGATCAGTCTGCTACCTCGAAGAGCTTCACCTGCTTGAGCAAGCCCGTGAGCTCCTGCCTGTAGAAAGGTTACCTCCCTGGGAGAATGACTCCTGCAAGATCATCATCAATGAAATGGCAATGAAAAAATCCAACATGTTACCACAAGAAATGAGGCACAAGTATCTCTAGGAATTTATAAAGAAGCCGGAGATGAACTAGATCAAATCTACACTGACGGGTCATCTAATCCTGTCAATGGCAGGGCTGGTGCAGCATACACGAATCAAGGATAATACTTTCCAACGCAGACATGAAAAAAAGCACGTATTGAGAACTATGCCTCTTCATGCAAAAGAGCTAACTGCCATTGTTATGGCGTTAAGGTTTCTTGAACGGAACACTAATGGTGCAGTGATTTGCACCGATTCAAAAGCAGCACTGCAAAGCCTAAGTAAAGATCGGCAGAAAATCTTGCAATAGTCGCTGAAATTAAGAGAGCTGTGATAGTACTTCTACCAATCAGGGAAGAGTCATCAAGTTTC
>WNGS01165837.1:33157-47819 GCA_020271785.1 Procambarus virginalis | reverse complement strand
TCCCATACCACCAGCCTCGTTACCATACCACCAGCCTCGTCTCCTACACCAGCATCTCGTCCCTACAACCACCTCGCCCTACCCCACCTCTAGTCACCTACCACCAACCCTCGTCCCTACCACCCACTCGCCCTACCACCACCCTCGCCCCTACCACCACCCTCGTCCCTACCACACCTCGACCACACCCCACCCCGACCCTACCCACCATCGTCCCTACCCCCACCAACCACATACAATCAGTGGAGCGCTAATGCGGAACACGGTCCCCACTAAACATCATCAAAAGGATAAGACCGAGGGAAGGAATGTTTGGACTGAATCACTAGACCATCACATCATCACATCCATCATCTGGAGCCATACACAACCACCACCTGGAGCCATACCTGGAGAGGGTTCCCGAGTTTTTCTACTCCCGAGCCCGGCCTGGGCCAGGCTCGACTTGAGATGACTTGGTCCAACAGGCATGTTGCTTGTAGCGGCCCGCAGCCCGCATAACCACTACAGCCCGGTTGGCCGGCACTTCTTGCAAGAACTTAAAAAATATACTCCTTGACGAATTCCACCTGTTTCGGCATCTCACTGCGACGTTGTAGTAAGACGAGAGACAAGACGTGACCAACTTTGGCACAGGTGACAGGCACAGGTGACAGGCACAGGTGACGGTACAGGTTGACAGGCACAGGTGACAGTTTCCAGTTGGACGTCACATGGACAGGTACATGTGACAGGTAAGGTGACAGGTATGGTGATCAGGCACAGGGACAGGAACAGGTGACAGGCACAGGTGACAGGTACAGGTTACAGGTACAGGTACCGACAAGTTTGGAAGAATGGTGGGAAGTAGACTTTAGTTGTTGTCTTTGTCTCTCTGACCTGGTCGTGCCTTGTGACCCCCCCCCCCCTTTTCCGCCTGTTTGTTCCGTCAGCATGGGTTCGTTGGTTGTGTTTTGCACTCTAGCTGGTCTCCGATGTGTTTTGTTCATCTCAAGTCTGGTCGTCCGGATTGTTTTGTTCCTTCAGCGGGTTGTCGGATGTGTTTTGCCTTCCTCTCAGCTGGTAGTCCGTTGTGTTTTTTCTCTATATTTTCTTTTTTTCTAGCCTTCCCAGCTTGTCGCGTTTGATGTTTTGTACTATCAGTGGTCGTCCGGTTGTGGTTTATGTTCCTCTAAGCTGGTCGTCTGGTTTGTGTTTTGCTCTATAAGTGGTCGTCCGTGTCTTGTGTTTGATTCCTCTCAGCTGGTCGTATGGTTGTGTTTTGCTCCTGCGACTGAGATCGTCAGTGTGTTGTGTTCTCTCAGCTGGTTGTCCGGTTGGTTTTGCTCCTCTCAGCTGGGTAGTCGGTGGTGTTGTTCCTCTCAGATGGTAGTCTGGTTGTGGTTTGCTCCTCTCAGCTGGTCTCGTTTGGTTTTGCTCCTATCAGGGCGCTCGTCCGGTTGTGTGTTGTTACTCTCCGTGTCGGCTGGTAGGTTTTGACTCCTCAAGCTGGTAGTTCCGGTTGTGTGTTGCTCCTCTCAGCTGGCGTACCGGTTGTGTTTTGTTCCGCGAAAGCGGTCGTCTCGGTTGTGTTTGCCCTCTAGTTCGGGGAGTAGCTCGTGCTCGCAGGTTGGGTGTTATTGTCCTCTCAGCGGTCGTCGGTTGTGTTTTTGTTCCTCTCAGCGGTTCGTCGTGTTGGTTTGTGCCATACAGGCTGTCGGCCGGTTGTGTTCCTATTATCTCTCCCTAGAACTAGTCGTCCATTAGCTAATAGGAGCACGAGCCACTCACCTAATGTGCTTGCGGGGGTTGAGCTCTGGCTCTTGTCCCGCCTCTCAATCCCTGTCAATCAACTGGTGTACAGGTCCTGAGCCTATTCGGCTCTAACATATCTACACTTGAAAACT
Organism: Procambarus virginalis; assembly: GCA_020271785.1. Taxonomy (NCBI): domain Eukaryota; kingdom Metazoa; phylum Arthropoda; class Malacostraca; order Decapoda; family Cambaridae; genus Procambarus; species Procambarus virginalis. The sequence goes on along the minus strand of WNGS01165837.1, from coordinate 45,933 downwards.
GCTGTATGGAGTCAGCCTCCACACCTCACTGACTTAAATGATTCCATTTTTAACTACTCTGACACTGAAAAGTCTTTCTAACGTCCATGCGCTTATTTGGGTACTCAGTCTCCACCGTGTCCCCTTGTTCGCGCACAACTTGTGTTGAACAGTTTATCCTTACCTACCTTGTCTATTCCTCTGAGAACTTTGTAGGTAGGATCATGTTCCCTAACAGTGCCGAGCGCTAGGGTGCTACACTCGCAGTGTTCACAACACATGTAATTGCAGGTTGCATGCCGTCTGTGCTTGGGCTGAGTCTTTTTTTAATAGTATTTGAAGTTGCTCTCCTCCATCTCCCCCCCCCCCCCTTCTCTCTCTTCTCTCTCTCTCTCTCTCTCTCTCTCTCTCTCTCTCCTCTCTCTCTCTCTCTCTACTCCCCTCTCTCTCTCCTCTTCTCTCCTCGCCCCCCCCTCACTCCCCTCCCCCACTCCCTCCTCTCTTTTCATCATGCTGAGTTCCATGTGTTGGTAGGAATGAAACTATCAGGAGGGAAAGCGCCAAGCCATACGACTATATAGCACTGGGGAAGGGTCAGGATCATGGTTGGGGTGGGAGGGGGTGAGGGACGGAAGGAATGATGCCCAACCAATTGGCCGGTCGGGGGGGGTTGAATCGACGACCGGCATGAAGCGAGACCGTCGCACACGTCCAGCCCAAGTGGTGGCCATGTGTTTGGTAGTTCATATATGGTGTGTTCGGTGTGCTTTATGATAGGTTAAATGTTTAGCCTTCAGTTGCTTCGTGTGTCTTGGATTCTGCTAATCTCACTTCATTTATCCCAGTCTTTAAATACGAGCAAAAATACATATGCTAGATGTTTTAAAGGTGATTATCTTCTGCTTTAAAAAAATCGGTCATAAGAAAATACTCTAGAATTCTGTATAGAATATGTAAGCAAAATGAGGAATATGATACCATTTGGTTCCATTAAATGAAATATATAATGATCCAATGTTTAAGTCGGGTCGGGACCACCCCGACGTGAAGTGATTGGTTTTCCTTATCAGTGATGGGGAGCCGCCGATTATATTGGTGAGGTGGTGAAATATGAGGTAATGGTAACATTACCCGCCTTGATAAACCATAAAACAGTTGTTTTGCTATTTAAAACAACCAATATTGTGATTAAACACACTTACATCAGTCCGGTGTTGACAAAGGCCAAGATCGGCCGAAACGTCTTTTTCTTTTCCATTTCTTGTGGATTTTTTTCCGCATATATATATATATATTATATATTTATTAATAATATTATATATATATATATATAATAATATGCGGAGTTGGGGAGTTCTTTCTACTCCCAAGCCGGAGTCGGCGGGGCAGTGTAGCTCTCAGGACGCCAAACAGCTGAATTGGACAGCGCTCGGATTCGAGTCCGGGTTGGGTTCGATCCACGGTGGAAGGCGGAGACAAATGGGCAAAATGTTTACTTCACCCTGATGCCTCTGTTACCTAGTAGTAAATAGGTACTGGGAGGGACAGCTGCAACGGGTCTCTTCTGGTGAGTGGGGGGGGGTTTTTTTAAACAAAAATGTAGACCCTCTGTCGAGGACCGGGCCGCAGGGATCGCTAAGCCACGAAATCATTCTCAAGATAAGAAGCCCGGCCCGAGGCCCGGCTTGACTTGTGAGAGTTTGATCCACCAGGCTGTTGCTCGTAAATGTAGAACACACTCAAGAACAAGAGTATTGCGGATAATAAGTGTCCTGTCCTGGTCAAAGTGAGAAAATTTTTTTGATCGTTTCACGACTAACTAAAAATGGGATGAGATTTGCAATGAGGAGCGTGAAAGTTTTGAAAGGAAGCTGCGAGTGTGACCTTGTAGTTGTTCAGTGAAGCATTATGAAGGAGGAGGAGAATGTTCTTGAGGCGGCGGCCAGGAGCCTTGGAGACCGCGGCCAGGAGCCTCGGAAGACCGCGGCCAGGGAGCCTCGGAGACCGCGGCCAGGAGCCTGGAGACCGCGGCCAGGAACCTCGGAGACCGCGGCCAGCGAGCCTCGGGGACCGCGGCCAGGAGCCTCGGTGACCAGGGCCAGGAGCCTCGGAGACCGCGGCCAGGAGCCTCGGAGGACCGCGGCCAGGAGCCTCGGAGACGGCGGCCAGGAGCCTCGGAGAACCTGCGGCACAGGAGCCTCGGAGACCGCGGCCAGGAACCTCGGAGAATCCGCGGCCAGGAGCCTTGGAGACCGCGGCCAGGAGCCTCGGAGGACCGCGGCCAGGCCGCTGCGCGGTACCGTCGCTGATGGGCATGTGGACGAGATATCGTAGAAGGGGATCAGGTGTCGGCGCGTCCACGACTGAGTCGTCGTTGTAAATTCAAGACAGCGCCTTTAAAACGCACCAGGAAACTTTTTGCCGCCTGTCTTAGCGAGATCAGCGGCCAGAGAATCCGGGTGATTACGAGAGGCGCCCATCTTGTTGCTGCCAGACTTGAAACTGCAGGGTCTCTGAAACAAGGCGCTTTGTTACAGTTTAATTTCTGGCACATACTTGGTTTCACAACATGAGTCTTGACCCCATTAGAACAAGGTAGAAGCTCTTCTCTAACATGAGAGGCCAACCAAGCAACCTAGGAGGATTTTGACCTTACCAGTGATGATGTCAAAAGAAATCTGTTGGAGCTGAATTGGACAAAGGCTGTTGGGCCTGACAGAATTTCACTGTGAATTCTAAAAGAAGGTGCAGAACCCACTAAGTGTGCCTCTCTCTGTGGTGTATAACAGTTCACTGAAAACAGGAGACCTAACGGATAGATGGAAGACAGATAATATAGTCCCAATATAAAAAAAAGTGTAGGCAGAGGCAAGTAGCACTGAACTACAGGCCAGTTTCCCTAACTTGATCCCATGCAAGGTGATGGAGAAGATCGTGAGGAAAGGCTCGTGAGCATCTGGAGGGAAATAGCTTTGTAACGCACCCACCAACATGGGTTCAGAGATGATTAAATTCGTGCCTCACAGGTTTAATAGAATTCTTGCCCAAGCAACAAAAATTTAGGCAAATAAGAAAAGGGTGGGCAGACTGCATTTTCTTGGACTGTCCTAAAGCCTTTGACCACATTTACCCCATAAAAAACTGTTACAAAGTTGTTTGAAGCAACAGGCAGGAGTAAAAGGTATGGTGCTCCAGTGGATAAAGGTGTTTCTAAGCAACAGGAAACAGCCAGTAACTGTGAGAGGGTGGACATCAAGTAGTGGTGAGATGTCATCCACCGGCGTCCTCACTCTCAGAACTAGTCTCTGTGAGAGTGGAAGTCTCTGTCCCTCCAGAAAATACTGGAAGGGCCAGTGTCCCAAATCTACATCAGTTAAACTAACAACGTACTGGATCGTGAACGATATGGAAGAAAATGCAAGATTGAACCCAGTGAAGAGCAGAGGTGCCATAGGCACAATCGAGAGAAGCACTGTATAACACCACATCAGAGGTCCGCGGTGTTGTTCACGTCACCTCCCGGGCTCTATAAGAAAATATTGCCGGAACAACCGCGTGGACATCTTCAAGAGAAACATGGACTGTTTCCTAAGAGAAGTCCCGGATCAGCCGGGTGACATGTGGTGGGTATGTGGCTCTGCGGGGCCGCTCCAAGTAACAGCCTGGGGATAAACTCTCACCAAGTCGAGCCTGGCCTCGGGCCGGGGCTTGGGGAGTAGAAGAACTCCCAGAACCCCATCAACAGGTATCAAACAGGTATCACAGGGCCTCCTGTACTTTGACTCAATCCTTGTTCTAATATATGTAAACGACCCTTCCAGAGGGAATAGCCTCATTCCTCTCAATCGTTGCTGACGACGCCAAAAATTCTGCGACGACTCAGACAGATGAAGAAAGACAGGTCGTCTACAAGACGTCCTGGACAAACTGGAGGAAAAGTCTAGAAAATGGCTATCTACAGGTTCAACTCGAGAACGGTGTAATAGTACTGAAATTTATGCGAAGGAGCGAAAGTGAACACAATTGGTACCATCTGGGAGGTGAATCCTGCAAGAGGTCTAAATAGAGAAAAGATTTGGGGGTTGATATCACAACCGAACCTGTCCCCAGAGGGTCCACATCAAAAGGATATCATCAGCGGCAATATGCTAGACTGGCCAACTTAAGAACCTTTAGACCCTGTTAGTAAGAAACGTTCAGGACCTTGTATACCACTATGTCAGACCAATCCTTAATGTTGCAGCTCCAGCCTGGCGTCAATACCTAGTTAAGCATACGACAAGGTTAAAGACGTAGTTCAGCTGCTATACCACCAAATTTCTTTCCCGGATAATAGAGGTCTACGAGTTACGAGGGAAATGCTATGGGATGCTCTGAACCTCACGTCCTTGGACAACAGAAGACGGTAAGGGGAGACATGAGAACCACATACAAAATACTTTCACGGGAATTGACAAGGTGGACCAAGAGGAAACTCTTCAGCACGGGTGGGACACCACAAGGGGACACGGGTGGAACATCATACCCCTAATGAGCCACAAAGACATTAGAAAGAATTTTTCAGTGTAAGAGTTGAACAAACGGATGCATTCAGCAGTGATGTGGTGAAGGTTGGCTCCATACACAGTTTGAGGTGTAGATATGGACATAGCCCAGTAGGCGTACAAGAATTCTGTCACCAGTTGATTGACGGTGAGAGCGACGGGACCAAAGGGCCAAAGCTGAACCCCGTCAAGCACAACTAGGTGAGTACATATATACGTTGCGTACCAGCACATGCTACATTTCCTTTAGTTCGTCCTACATTGTCGGATAGAAATCTGTTCAATTACTTGAGTGCAGGTGGGTAACTGAGTACTCAACCATATTAATTAATATGAATTGATGTTGAATTTACAAGACAATCAACGAAGCTTCAAACACTCGGGAGACACACGGAGTTCGGGCGGTGAAGAACAGTTTTGCAATCGTGGTGATAGGAAGTGGTTTGGGGTAGCCTTGATCTGGAATGAGCCAACGGGTCGTGTCTCATCATATAATTGGAAGGCGTGTGACCATCCAACCTCGACTGTGGACGTGATGGCGTGTTAGTGCTATGTATGTGGTGCTAGGCGGCGTTCTGTCAGGTATTTTCTCCGGATCGGAGTGAAGTCTAATTACGTATTCCCCAACGCTTAGTGTGGGTATGGTGTGAGCCCCGCTATGAGCTTTAGTGTACTGTTATACCTAGTTGTCTTACGGCCCAAGCTGGTTTGTGCCATGGGATTGCCCCATCGGCTAAGTGTTGCTGGACAACATGTTGTATTAACAACAATTATCAACTAAACTCATGAAATCAGGCCATAGAGCGTGGGGAATATTAGGGCCTTGGTGGAATGGGGCCTCGTAATATTGTTCACTCAGTCATGGTTTTTTGTTAGTATTCTGTTAGTTGTCCTTCGGCTATTACTAGAAATAGTTGGAGGCCTTGCGAAGTCCTCGAGAATATTTAAAACCAAATTCTATGATTTTCATTTTGACTTGGCAAGGTTTTTATTCACTCAGGCTACCATTTGAAGATGAGTTTTAGAGATTGTGGTCACGGTGAGAAATACTCGACGTGGTGGTTTACAATTTGTTAACTACTAAATGAACATGTCTGTAGTCTATCATAGGTTGACAATGATAATTTTTATAAGTGAAATTAGCCCATAGGGCATGGGAAGGCATCGCCGGCTGCAACGAATTGGTGTTGGTTTCCATTGTAATTCAGTGAGTCGAAGTTGAACTCCTGTCACTTTAGGAGGATGCGGCTGTAATGTTTATACAGAGAGAGGATTCCAGAGGATATAATCTGATCCTTGTATCCTGGCCCAGTACGGAACAATACACTCGCTAACTCCATAGAGGCACTGGTATATATTTTAAAACAACTGAGATAAGGGAATTATCATTGGATAGCGCCAAGGCATTACGACTATTTAATACTTGGAAGTGGTCAGGATAAGGATTTGGCATGGGGCGGGGGAAGGAATGGTTGCTCCAACCACTTTGGTGTTTCGGGATTGAATGGCGAACCGTTCGCTTGTACCGGCTCAGCCCAAGGTGCTTGGGCATCATTCTCACTATTTTGTTTTTGATCTTAGAAAGTAACCACATACGTTTTTCGTTTAACAAATGCCACCCGAACGCCCCCCCGCCCCCTTCCAACCCTCCCACACCCCACTCCCAGGCTAACCCTAACCCCATCTAGTAAATGAAATAAAAATCGTTATAATATGAACCGAACATAATAGTAGTTACTTCACCTCACTCAGATCCTACCATGTTTATATATATATAATTAACCCATTAGGTACATCCTGCATTTGTACAGCTCACCCTAGACTTTATGTGAAGGGAGGTACAGTGTGTCAAAAAAACTAGCTACGCGATGCTAAAAAAAATCCCCAACACACACAGGATTGGTTATAGTCCTATCAGGACCATATGTTCAGTAGCCTGCACAAATGCAGATTACCTTAATGGGTTAATATATATATAAAAATGTTAGGCTTGAGTGAGGGTGAAAGTAATACTATTATGTTCGGTTTCATATTATAACGATTTTTCATTTACATCTATGTTTTACCTGGAGTTAGATAACGCTTGCGGCGTGGCATTTGGTTTTAAACGAAAAAACGTATCAGTGGTACTTTCAAGATTCAAAACAAAATAGTGAGAACTGATGCCCAACTCACTTGGGCTGGACGGTACCAGGCGACCGGTTCGCCAGTTCAATCCCCGACCATCCAATGGGTTGGGCACCATCCTTCCCCCGGCCCATGCCAAATCCTTATCCCTGACCACTTCCAAGTGTAATATAGTCGTAATGGCTTGGCGCTATCCAATGATAATTCCCTTATCTCAGTTGTTTTAAAATATATACCAGTGCCTCTATGGAGTTAGCGAGTGTATTGTTCCGTACTGGGCCAGGATACAAGGATCAGATTATATCCTCTATGGAATTCCTCTCTCTGTAATAAATTACAGCCCATCCCTCCTAAGTGACAGGCAGCTCAACTTCGGACTCAATGAATGCATGGAACCAACACCAATTCGTTGCAGCCGGCGATGCCTTCCCATATCCCTATGGGCTAATTTCACTTATAAAAATTCTCATTTCAACCCTATGATAGGACTACAGCACATGTTCATTTTAGTAGTTCACAAATTGTACCCCACGTCTAGCTTATTTCTCACGTCCCCAGCATAAAAACTCATTTTCAATGGGCGATATCTAGGTGAATAAAAACCTTGCCAAGTCAAAATGAAAATCATAGAATTTGGTTTTAATATTCTCGATGACTTTCGCAAGGCTCCACTATTTCTAGTAATGCCGAGGACAACTACAATAATAACAAAAAACATGACTGGTGACATATTAAGAGTCCCCATTCACACCCTAATATTCCCCACACTCTATGGCCTGATTTCATGAGTTTAGTTGATAATTGTTGTTAATACACTGTTGCCAGCACACTTGCCTATGTGGGCATCCCATGGCACCATCTTGGGCCCGTAAGACAACTAGGTACAGTACACTAGCTCATACCCTCACACCATACCACACTTAGCTTTGGGATAGGACGTAATAGACTCATTCGATCCGGCATGAAGGGAAAATTAACTGACAAGACCCTCTACACACTACATACATGCACTTAACAACACCATCACGCCACATCGGAGTGTGGATGAGTCAACACGCCTTCCAATATATGATGAGACACCGCACCCGTTGGCCATTCCAGATCAAGGCTACCTAACCACTTCTCTATCACCACTTGCACTGTTCTTCCACAGCCAGACTCCGTGTGTCTCCCGATGTTTGAACGCGTCGTGATTTGTCTTTGTAAATTCACATCAATCATATTAATTATATGGTTGCAGTACTCAGTTACACCCTGCACTCAGTATTGATACATATTTCTAATCATGACAATGCTCGACGAATGGCAATTGTAGATTGTGCTGTGTCATGCACGATATCATTGTACTCACCTTATGTTGTGCTTGACGGGGGTTCAGCTTTGGCCACTTTGTCCCGCCTCTCAACCGTTGCAATCAACCTGATGTACAGATTCGTTAGCCTACGGGCTATGTCATATGCTGACATCTTCAAACTTGTTGTATGGGAAGGTCAGCCTCCCACCACATCACTGCTTAATGCATTCCGTTTGTTAACACTCTGACACTGTTAAAATTCTTTCTAATGTCTTTGTGGCTCATTGGGTACTAAGTTTCCACCCTGTGGTCCCACTGTTGGTGTCCCACCCGTGCTGAAGAGGTTCTCTTTGTCCCACATTGTCTATTCCCTGAGAATTTTGTAGGTGGGTCTCATGTCTCTATCATGCTTCCCTTACTCTTCTGTTTTTCAGGGACGTGAGGTTCAGCTCCCTTAGCCTTTCCTCGTAGTTCATACCTCTCAGTTCCGGGACTAGTCTGGTGGCATACCTCTGAATCTTCTCTAACTTTGTATTGTGTTTAAATAGGTATGGACTCCAGGTGGAGCTGCATACTCCAGGATTGGTCTTACATAAGCGTATGAAAAGTCCTGAACGATTCCTTATAGAAGTTTCTAAAGGCAGTTCTTATGTCGGCCAATCTAGCATATGCCGCTGATGATATCCTTTTGATGTGGCCCTCTGGGGACAGGTTTGGTGTGATATCAAACCCCAGATCTTTCTCTCTATTGGACTCTTGCAGGATATCAACTCCCAGATGGTACCTTGTGTTCAGCCTTCTGCTCCCTTCGCCTAATTTCATTACTTTACACTTTCTCGAGTTGAACTTTAGTAGCCATTTTCTAGAGTATTCCTCCAGTTTGTCCAGGTCGTCCTGTTGTTTCTGTTTATCTTCATCTGTCTGATTCTTCTCATAATTTGCATCATCAGCAAATATTGAGAGGAATGAGTCTATACCCTCTGGAAGGTCGATACCTGGTTGATACCTGGTTGATGGGGTTCTGGGAGTTCTTCTACTCCCAAGCTCGGCCCGAGGCCAGGCTTGACTGTAAGAGTTTGGTCCACCAGGCTGTGTGCTTGGAGCGGCCCGCAGGCCCACATACCCACCACAGCCCGGTTGGTCCGGCACTCCTTGAAGGAAACAATCTAGTTTCCTCTTGAAGATGTCCACGGTTGTTCCTGTAATATTTCTGATGCTTGCTGGTAGGACGTTGAACAACCGTGGACCTCTGATGTTCATGCAGTGTTCTCTGATTGTGCCCATGGCACCTCTGCTCTTCACTTTATATTAAAAAGTTTTAAAGGTCGTTTACATATATTAGAAACAGGATGGGTCCAAGTACAAACCCCTGTGGAATCCCGCTGGTGACATCTTGCCACTCCGATGTCTCCCCCTCCCCCCACTCACAGTTACTTGTTGTTTCCTGTTGTTTAGATACTCCCTTAGCCCTGGAGCACCTTATCTTTTACTCCTGCCTGTTGCTCCAACTTGGAAATGCTCCAAAAAATGAAACAGCATTTTATGGGGTACTGTGTCAAAGGCTTATGACAGTCCAAGAAAATGCAGTCTGCCCACCCTTCTCTTTCTTGCCAAATTTTTGTTGCTTGGTCATAGATTTCTATTAAACCTGTGAGGCACGATTTACCATATCTGAACCCATGCTGGTGGTGTGTTAGAAAGCTATTTCTCTCCAGATGCTCTACGAGCCTTTTCCTTACAATCATCTCCATCACCTTGCATGATATACAAGTTAGGGAAACTGGCCTGTAGTTCAGTGCTTCTTGCCTGTTACCCTCTTTATATATTGGGACTACATTAGCTGTCTTCCAACTTCCCGGTAGGTCTCCTGTTTCCAGTGACCTGTTATACAACATAGAGAGTGGCACACTTAGAGCTTCTGCTCCTTCTTTTAGTATCCATGGTGAGATTCTGTCAGGCCCAACAGCCTTTGTCACATTCAGCTCCAACAGATTCCTTTGACCTCATCACTGGTGAGGTCAAATTCCTCCAAGGTTGCTTAGTTTACCTCCTCATTTAGTGCAGGGACCTCTCCTTGTTCTATTGTGAAGACCTCCTGGAATCTCTTGTTGAGTTCTTCACACACCTCCTTGTTATTCTCTGTGTATCTGTGTTCCCCTTTTCTCAGTTTCATCACTTGTTCTTTCACTGCTGTTTTCCTCCTGATGTGGCTGTGGAGCAGTTTTAGTTGGGTCTTGGCTTTACTCGCGATGTCATTTTCATACTGTCTCTCTGCTTCTCTCCTCACTCTGAGGTACTCATTTCTGGCCCTCTGGTATTTATCCCTGCTCTCTGGTGCTCTGTTATTCCTGTAGTTTCTCCATGTTCTTTTACTCAATTGCTTCGCTACCTCATATTCATGATTGAACCATGGATTCTTCTGACTGATCCATGGAACCATGGGTGTGTATGGGAGGGAGGGAGGGAGAGTGTGTGAGGGAGGGAGGGTGTGTGAGGGAGGGAAGGAGGGTGTGTTAGGGAGGGAGGGAGGGTGCAGGCCGGGGAGTGTGGTGGATCATCAGCACTCTGGTACTCACACGTCACGCACGGCCGCCGCCCGCAACCGCAACTCCCGCCCTCACGCACCACCACGATCACCCACACGTGACAGTCCCCACCCCCGGCAACAGCCTGGGGTCCGCCCCACCCCCGGCAACAGCCTGGGGTTCGCCCCACCCCCGGCAACAGCCTGGGGTTCGCCCCACCCCCGGCAACAAGCTGGAGTCCGCCCCACCCTCGGCAACAAGCTGGGGTCCGCTCCACCCCCGGCAACAAGCTGGAGTCCGCCCCACCCCCGGCAACAAGCTGGAGTCCGCCCCACCCTCGGCAACAAGCTGGGGTCCGCTCCACCCCCGGCAACAAGCTGGGGTCCGCCCACCCCCGGCAACAAGCTGGGGTCCGCCCCACCCCGGCAACAAGCTGGGGTCCGCTCCACCCCCGGCAACAAGCTGGGGTCCGCTCCACCCCCGGCAACAAGCTGGGGTCCTCTCCACCCCCGGCAACAAGCTGGGGCCCGCTCCACCCCCGGCAACAAGCTGGGGTCCTCCCCACCTCCGGCAACAAGCTGGGGTCCGCCCCACCTCCGGCAACAAGCTGGGGTCCGCCCCACCTCCGACAACAAGCTGGGTCCCCCCCGGCAACAAACTGGGGTCCGCTCCACCCCCGGCAACAAGCTGGGGTCCGCCCCACCTCCGGCAACAAGCTGGGGTCCCCCCCCCCGGCAACAAACTGGGGTCCGCCCCACCCCCGGCAACAAGCTGGGGTCCGCTCCACCCCCGGCAACATTCTGGAGTCCGCTCCACCCCCGGCAACATTCTGGAGTCCGCCCCACTCCCGGCAACAAGCTGGGGTCCGCTCCACCCCCGGCAACAAGCTGGGGTCCGCCCCACCCCCGGCAACAAGCTGGGGTCCGCCCCACCCCCGGCAACAAGCTGGGGTCCGCCCCACCCCCGGCAACAAGCTGGGGTCCGCTCCACCCCCGGCAACATTCTGGAGTCCGCTCCACCCCCGGCAACATTCTGGAGTCCGCCCCACCCCCGGCTACAAGCTGGGGTCCGCTCCACCCCGGCAACATTCTGGAGTCCGCTCCACCCCCGGCAACATTCTGGAGTCCGCCCCACCCCCGGCAACAAGCTGGGGTCCGCTCCACCCCCGACAACATTCTGGAGTCCGCTCCACCCCGGCAACATTCTGGAGTCCGCTCCACCCCCGGCAACATTCTGGAGTCCGCTCCACCCCCGGCAACATTCTGGAGTCCGCTCCACCCCCGGCAACATTCTGGAGTCCGCTCCACCCCCGGCAACATTCTGGAGTCCGCTCCACCCCCGGCAACATTCTGGAGTCCGCTCCACCCCCGGCAACATTCTGGAGTCCGCTCCACCCCCGGCAACATTCTGGAGTCCGCTCCACCCCCGGCAACATTCTGGAGTCCGCTCCACCCCCGGCAACATTCTGGAGTCCGCTCCACCCCCGGCAACATTCTGGAGTCCGCTCCACCCCCGGCAACATTCTGGAGTCCATAATCTATGTAAATACAAATGGAAATGTTCGTTTGTTCAAAATCGCTAATCTTCAAAAGTTCTTCACCGACTGCTTTGAAATTTTGACACAACGTTCCATTCGCATCCGAGCGGGTTTTTTATATACTTACTATATAGATCTCACGTCTGTGATGGGAAAAAACATGCTTTTTTTGAAAAACTGTGTTTTTCATGTGAGGGAAATCTTCTAAACCTCTTTACCGATTGCTTTGAAATTTTGACACAACATTGCATTCGAATAGGCGCGCATGTTTATATATACCTACTATATATATGCCACACCTGTGACAGGTAAAAAAACATGTTTTTTTTTTTTAAACAGCACCATCTATTGGACATAAGAGCAACACACGCTGTAATCTTCAAAAGTTCTTCACCGATTGCTTTGAAAATTTGACACAACGTTCCATTCGAATACACATATGTTTTTATATACCTACAATATATATGCCACACCAGTGACAGGTAAAAACATGCTTCTTTTTAAAACAGCGCCATCTATTGCACGTAATAGCAACACTCGCTATAGTAAATATGTTATGATTCCATTTCAGTGTTTCCGATTGCATTGTTAAATTGAATTTTTCATAGAATTCGATTTATTTTCATTTTGATTGAATTATTTGTATGACATTGCATTGGAATTAAGCTGTATTGTTAACCATACCATTCATTTCATAAGTATAAGTATAGATGCCACACCTATGACAAGTAAAAACAGGCTTTTTGTTTAAAAAGCAGCTCCATCTGTTG
>WNGS01165836.1:64907-65973 GCA_020271785.1 Procambarus virginalis | reverse complement strand
AACCTATCTTTATTGCTTAGGTTAGGTTAGGTAGCCAAAAAAGTTAGGTTTGGTTAGGTTAGGTAGGTTAGGTAGTCGAAAAACAAATTAATTAGAAAAACTTGGGCCTATTAGGCAATTCGGGCCTTGCATAATAGGCTGAGAAGTGCGTTCTGGCTACTAGGTACGACATATTATATATTATATATATATATAATTATATATATATATATATATATATATATATATATATATATATATATATGTCGTACCAGTAGCCAGAAACGCATTGTCAGCTACTATGCAAGGCCCGATTTGCCTAATAGGCAAGTTTTCATGAATTAATTGTTTTTCGACAAACCCTAACCTACCTAACCTAACCTAACCTAACATTTTCGGCTACCTAACATAACCTAACCTATAAAGATAGGTTAGGTTAGCGTAGGTAGGGTTGGTTAGGTTCGGTCATATATCTACGTTAATTTTAACTAAAATGAAAAAAAAATGACCTAATACATAATGAAATGGGTAGCTTAATCATTTCATAGGAAAAAAAATTGAGAAAAATATTAATTCAGAAAAACTTGGCTTTTAGGCAAATCGGGCATTGCATAGTAGGCCAAAAAGTGAGTTCTGGCTAAGGTACGACATATATATATATATATATATATATATATATATATATATATATATATATTATATATATATATATATATATATGTCGTACCTAGTAGCCAGAACGCACTCTCAGCCTACTATGCAAGGCCCGATTTGCCTAATAGGCCAAGTTTTCATGAATTAATTGTTTTTCGACTACCTAACCTACCTAACCTAACCTAACCTAACTTTTTCGGCTACCTAACCTAACCTAAGCAATAAAGATAGGTTAGGTTAGGTTAGGTAGGGTTGGTTAGGTTCGGTCATATCTCTACGTTAATTTAACTCCAAAAAAAAAAATTGACCTCGTACATAATGAAATGGGTAGCTTTATCATTTCATAAGAAAATAATTAGAGAAAATATATTAATTCAGGAAAAACTTGGCTTATTAGGCAAATCGGGCCTTGCATAGTAGGCCAAAAAGTGAG
>WNGS01165836.1:54907-62407 GCA_020271785.1 Procambarus virginalis | reverse complement strand
AAACAAAAAACTGGAAGCCCTTGGGTCTCTGGTGACGTTAATAAGCTTGGAGCGCAATTCCTGAGAAATCCCAAGGCACTCTTGCCCCAGGGGCCATGCGTCTCAAACGCTATGGGAACAAAGATGTATTGAGGTTCCAGTCGCCTGTACTTGAGTGATTTTACTATATATATATATGGGTACCACCTCTGGTGCAATTGCAGGGACCCACATCCTCGAAGAAGAAAACAAAGAGCTTTCAGAGAAGATCTTGTGGATTCTCATTGAACACTTTAATCTTTTCTTCTCTTACCACCCTATTATTTTTTGTATGTTTTGTTTTGTTATATTTTATTTATTTTATTGCAATGCTACAGTTTACAGAGAATACACACATATATATAACAATATAACAATCAGCGTTCGAAGACCTCGTCCAGCTCCTCGGAGGTGGGTGCGTACCAGGATACAGCACGCATTTCCCTCTGAACTGCGACACTGAGGCGCTGGAACCGGAAACTGCCGCTCGTTGGTCTCTAGTTTTCCAATGAGTTCCTCACCACCACCTTTAGGAACTTAAGTGTACATTTACCCCAGGCTCCCAGAGTCTCAGAACCTATCGGCACGAACCTGTAAAACGTTCTAAGTCTCTGTACTTGTTGATTTTCTGCGTCTCCCTGAAGGTGGATGCCCCACCTCCCTCCGCTGAGCTGTAACGTAGATAGGTATCAGCCAATGTGGAAGCACATGTGTAATCCCACACGACCTGTTACCTTCCCTCCACGGCTGCAGTGTGACTCCATCTGGGCGTTTTTGGCTGTTGTCAGGTCTGCACAACTGAGGTTCTCTTTGTGCTGGACACTCAGCTGTAGCCAAACTTCTCTTGATGATGTCATTGACTGCTTCATGTCTGGCAATCTTTCCCTGTGTCTTACGACAGATGAGACCATGGCTGCCGTATTGATCTGCCCGTGCATGGCCGCAAATACACCGATGTTTGGTGGGATTTTGGCGGCAAAGTGCAGGGCAGCACCAATACTTAGGGCCCAATGGTCCAGGCGGGTGCCCAAGGCGGATTAGGGACTGCCAACAGGAAGTCCCCGGCAGGGGGGCTTGTACAGCTAGGAGACGCGCTCTGTCCTTCCGAAGCTGCCTCCAGCAAATCTTTGGAGATGTTTTCCACAATTGGGCTATCCAATTTGGCCTGTTTGCCGTCGTTTGGAAAAGTTGGTCGAGTGTGAATTAGCAAGAGTGTACCACTGACCAGCTCCTTCCACAAATTTGGTCACGAATCCCAGTGATGTTCTTTGGGTATTCCGGTAGTATTTCATTCACTAATTCACTTGTAGCACTGGTCGAGGATATGAATGCCGGCAATGCTAAATGCGTTGCCTTGCAAATACCTATACCCCCGAGTCTAACTGGGAGCGTTGCTTGGTCCCACTGGTCATCTTGCAGGGAAAGGTTTAACACTTTCATACTTACTGACTTAGGAGTGAGTCGTATTGCGCTAATTTTGGGCTGTCAAAGGCAGGAGCACACCTGAGGAAATAGGTAAGTCTGGGCAAAGCCATGCATCTTGTAAGAAGGTACAAAGCATCGTGAGCATCAAAGCCACCTATTCTTTCCTCCATCTTCCTCAGGTCTTTCAGCTTTTCTTCGAGGACTACCTCAATGGCGTTTGAGCCCAGAGGTGCCCCTAGCAGCACACTGTCGGTGTTAGCGATCACTGGGGCTCTTGGCAATAAGGTTCGTACTGCATCTATGATTGGTTGGCTGGATGAGATGATTTTACACTTTGATGGGTTTAGTGTAAGGCCTAGTTCCTCTCCCTTCGATTTCACTAACTGAAGATCTCCTAGCAGGGATTCCTGTGTCCCTGCCAGGGTGCCATCGTCCAGGAAATAGATGTTGAATTCGCATGACAACTGCTTGTGACCTCTTTAGCTGCCATGCAGAAAGGAAAGGGGCAAGTGGGTCTCCCTGCTGGACACCTTCTGGAGAAACAACTTCATTTTCACCAAACAACAGTGTCGATTCCCTACTGTACCCTGCTGAAACGAAGGGAAGTAGAGAAGGAAAGCGTGTTCGAACTACTTCCAGTACCACATCCCTTTTTACCTGGTTGAAAGCACTTTTAAAGTCTAATTTGATAATACCTTATTTTCTGGGAAGTGCTTAATATAGGCTCGTGCTGCATGAGGCTGTGCTTCACAGCCATGGGGGGACACCAAAACCTAGTTGATGGGTCGAAGCATCGTTGCAGCGTCTATGCTAATTTTTCTGACATCTGCCCTAGCAATAAGGCGCTGAAGTGTGTTTTCCACGGCGATGGGTCTGACTCCACCATCCTTCTTCTGAAGGGCACAAACGGATGCTCCGAAGAAGGAGGGGTTATTGTATCTGGGATCAGCCCAGAGAGGCAGTCGTTGGCAAACTTCGTGACCTCTGACAGTAGTGTTCGGCAACTTCGCTGAGAACTGGGTTTGTCATCTCTTTGAGGTGCTGAGGTCTTACTCCAGTGTATCCCCCTGCTGAGCCTGGCGGAAATGACATGATGGCTTGTATACCTCTGACGCTTGGAGGATAGAGGTCCCATGTCTGGGGCATTTGTGTCCCGAGCAGTGGGTTCCCACGGTACTCTAGGAGGGTGCTTCTCTCTTAGTGAGTCGGCAGTTGCAGTATTTTTGGGGCGATTGTTTCTTCACCGGTAAGTAACCTAATTGCCCCTACTGTGTTGCCTTCTTCAATTTTTTGGTCACTTGTGTTCCAAGCTTAAAATTGTCATTGGAACTCTTCGGTCTGCCACGACGATTTTTGCGTTGAGGAGGGATGGGGATCAGTTGTCAGCTCTGGGGAAATTGTTTATTGCCCTAGTGACTGATGAGGCTAGTGACTTGCCTTCTCTCGCAGGAACGATTAAGCAAATATGGCCAAACAGGAGCAAATTATACCATGCTTTGATGGTGGCCCGGCATTGAGATTTTCAGACCGCTCATTCACTTTCTTTAGAAGGTCTGTATATTTCCCTGCTGCAAATGGGCGCGCTGCTTTAGGAATGTGGGGAAGAGTTCTGGTGGTGGATGCTTTGTGGCCCCCAAGAGGTCATCTTAGGACATGAAATTTGTTGGGATGTGTGGGGGGGGGGGGGGGTTGCCGGGGGGACCTGTGGGCCTTCTCTCTCTACAGGTTCCGTCCATGAACCCTCACAGCCGTTGTGTTGACGTAGAGTTCCATCGTTTCTAAGGCTGTAAGATTCGTCACAAACCTGACACGGTCCTCTGGGTGGCTCCCCTCTGGGTGCGCCTCTGGGTGTATGGTCCCAGGACCGTGTTCTTGGCTGAGGGGTGTGTGTGTAAAAAATCCCTGCCACATGAGCCACTTCCCGCCAACAACGCTAGGGGTTTCAATATCATGGTATCCGGTACACGTTGGTAACTCTACACTTAATTTTGAATGCCTATGCACCTACTGGCCTCCTCCAGTATACGACCTACCTAGTTTTGCACATACTGATTCTACAATATTAATGGGGATTTAAATGCTAAACACAAACAATTAGGGGATCAACTCACAAACACAACGGGAGAAGATTGTTGGCACTTCTCGATGCATATGGTGATGTTCAAATTATCAGTAAGAATCAACCAACGCAAATATATGGAGGTATTCTAGATAGGGGCATTGGCTTTAACCTGTCATACACAACTCATGAGGCTGATATTATGGATGACTTAATGTCTGACCATTTAGCCATAACAGCTATCATACACGTGGCTAATGTTGACCTACCTGCACTAAGCTGAGTAGACCAGGCTAACAGTAAAAAAAGAGCAAGAAAAAATTCTTTATAGACAGCATAGAACATTGGTATAACAATTAAGAGCCTGAGAATGTACAACAGTTTTATGATGACCTCGTAATAAACACCTATGAGGCCATCAAAAATAGTGAGACGCACCAAACAAAAAGACGTACTGGGAAACAGGTCAGACACAACCAGTACTATGATGATGCTAAACTGAAAGAGCTTAAAGCAATTGCTAGACAGACAGGTAGAGTTTAAGAGCCTTAGAACTCCTCAAATGTTAAAACACTGTTTCAGGCCGCGCTTGCAGCGGCAAGGGAGAGAATGGACTGAACTGAGACAAAATGAATGGGGAGGGTTTTGTTTGTGGACTTAACCTGCATACTCCCCTGGGCAAGCCTGGAAGGCATAACAAAATTATTGGTAAAAGTAGTAGACAAGTTTCACACCCAAACCCGCAACAGAAAGCTAATCAGTTAATTGCAAAATGGGCTCAGGTTTTAGCCTTGGAATGTTACCAGCTAGCACTAGGGAGAAATTGCGGGAGGGGTCCACAGACAGAAATTCTCTCATAAATTGTATGTTGAGCAAGCAAATGATGAATGTGATGTTCCATATACAGATATGAATTGATTCAACCCTCTCCAGGGGCAATAGCACTGCTCCTGGTGAGGACGGTATCACCTATGATATTCTAAGACTCCTACATGTGTACCCGGTAACCCATTATTAGAATTGTTTAATGCGAGTTATGCCACTGGGCAGTTGCCAGTATCATGGACCACCAGTCTTACGGTACTGTTACCGAACCTGGCCAACCTGATGCTTTCCGTCCCATCTCACTGACCAGTTGCATGTGCAAAACCTTGAGAGAATGGTGCTAATAGATTATTGTATAGAGTTAAAGAGCACGTCACCTGATATCATGGTTTCACACATGGTAAAGCGTACACAACTGTATCACAACCTTTTCACTGTTCATGGAGATAAAAGGCATAAGTACACGACATTTCTTGATTTAAAAAATGCCTTGATATTGCTAATAGGGAAGTGATTATGTACGAATTAGCGAGAATGGATATAGGGGGACATTATTACAAGGATACGAGGCTATCTTACCAACGGAAGTCCTCTGCACTGTTCCAAGGCTACAAGAGTGAAACTAAGTAATGCAACTAGGCACCCAACAAGGAGGAGTACTTAGTCCTACCTTGTTTAATGTTCTAATTAATGCTTTACTAAAATCAATTCCTACTAGTCCGGCAAACATCACTATCAGCTATGCAGAGACATCTTGTGCATACTAAACCCACCGCGAAATGCAAACAGTCTTAAATTGTATACATACAGCTTGTGAGAGCTTTGGTCTGGAATCAACGCTGCTAAAACTAAGGTATTTAACAGACAAATTGGCAACCGCAAAAGTGGACCACGAAAACTCAAGATAGATAATATACCATTGACTAGTCTCTTCTTTCAAATACCTTGGAGTCTATGTCCCTTGTACCTCAACTGCAGTCAATAAGTTTCATCAACAAGGTAGAGACAGACTCAAGGCTCTCAGAACTGTAGTGGGGTACAGCCCGAAAATGGTGTTAATAGTAGAATAGCAGAATGATGAATTTAGCGTATATAAGGTCTTTGATAGACTATCATGCACCAGCTTTGGTCCTGCAAAATGGCAAAAGTATTGATAGACTTGAAAAAAATGCAAAATGAAGCACTCAGAATTATACTTGGCTGTCCTATAACTACCAAAGTTCTCAACATGAGGAAAGATTAAATATACTTAGCATTAGAGATAGAATTTTGAAATTAATCTTACGATGGGACTAAAGCTTCTGCGTGATACAAAAACAACATTGTGTCAGTTGCTCTGTTAGCACACATACGTAATGGAACTAGCGAGTCTAAAATGGATTCAAGAAGCCACTCATATTAAATGATGGGACTGCGCGATGTATATACAGATGAAAGAGTACAGCACTTCCTTCCACCCTGGCAGATAGTACCTTTTGACATCCTGACCCTGCATACCCCACCAAGAAACTAATCACAATCAACCCTCATGCTCAGCTTGCTGCTAAATTAAGCACCATAGAACACATTCACAATATACAAGCTGAAAACAACATTGCACAGACCATATACACGAGGATCACTCAATACCTACAGAAGGGAAGGGCGGAGGGTGTTATTGCTCATCAGCCCGATGGCAGCACAATTGAAAAGAATATCCGATTAGTAACGGGCGTCCACTATGCAAGCCGGTTGGTAGCGATGCTGGTAGCACTCGAAATTATTGACAACACTGAAGTAGACAGCTTAATTATTTCTGACTCCCTTTCCTCACTACGAGCAATAAACAGTTTGCAATCAAGTAATAACGTGCTTGTCTTGGAAGCTAGACGTAGATATATAAGATACTTAGCAAGAGGGTAAATATAAAAATGTTGTGGATTCCTTCTCACATTGGCCTGCAGGAACATGACAAGTTGACGCCCTTGTTAAGCTGCAGTAAATAAAGACGGTATTGAACGGAATCTTGAATTATCAAATAGGTCCCTTAAAATGTCATTAGACGAGAAACGGATGAATTTGAAGAAAAGTAAACTGTGCAAACTGGAATTAGCAGGTCCTTGTTCATCACAATGAAATGTGTGAAGTAAAACATGTGTATGGAGCAAGTAACAAAGTCAGTAGACTAACAGATGTTGTCACAGCTCGTATAAGACTTGGCTACAAGTATCTATGGCAGTCGGCTTGTATAGGGGTCTAGATGAAGTAAAGTGTAAGTGTGTGGACAAGACAGGGACACACACTAGAACACTATATCTTGGATTGTAGTAAAATTGAGCCATTTAGAGATAAATCTAAGCTCACTCTGTATGATATGCAACTATCTTATTACCATGGATAAATTTCCTGAGATCCTTGCACTGTCTCCACATTTCGCTTCCAGTATATAAACGACATATAGATTCAGAAACAAGTAGTGTACTGTGAGGACTAAATAATAAACAGAAGCTCCCTATGACTCTGTAATATCCCCATTGGTCAAACTATATGTATTAGCGATAAGACCTACCATTAATGTATGATGACTTATTGTAAATATGTAGCTCTTGAAATAGACTTACTCGTAAACTAGCTGACATTGTAACTATAAGGTGTGAGGATAGATGTAATTTTAATGTAATAATCTAAGATGAGGTCTGATAAAGACCTTTTGTGCCCTCTGTAATGCTTTTGCGCTACCGCTCACAGGATGAGATGGGGTGCACAATAAACTAGCTGCCTTCGGCGGCAACAATCAAAATCAATCATGGCTGAGGGTCCTGGTTAGTTGGGGAATTCCCTCCATCCCTCGGGCGGGCTGTGACATCGGCGCGGCGAGGGAGGTTGGACACGGGTGGTGGAGCAGGGATAGTTGGCTGTCCCTCGTTCTCACAACTCATGTGGATACTTGTGTTTCCCTCCCTTTTGTGAGGAACCTGAATGCTTGCTGTGACCTGTGCCATATCTGGATGCCTGGAGATGTGTCACTGGGGGACACATCTCTGCAACAGGCACTGTGTAGGCGGTGAATAGGTGGGTGGGAGACGCCCAGACGCTGGGTTGTGGGGTGGTAGTAGGTACAGTGGTGCGGTGAGGGCGGCGGGCGGGGAGGGGGATGACCGGGCCCTGTTCTGCTTGAGGGGGTCAGGGCGACA
>WNGS01165836.1:35092-53907 GCA_020271785.1 Procambarus virginalis | reverse complement strand
TATATATATATGGGTACCACCTCTGGTGCAATTGCAGGGACCCACATCCTCGAAGAAGAAAACAAAGAGCTTTCAGAGAAGATCTTGTGGATTCTCATTGAACACTTTAATCTTTTCTTCTCTTACCACCCCTATTATTTTTTGTATGTTTTGTTTTGTTATATTTTATTTTATTTTATTGCAATGCTACAGTTTACAGAGAATACACACATATATATAACAATATAACAATCAGCGTTCGAAGACCTCGTCCAGCTCCTCGGAGGTTGGGTGCGTACCCAGGATACAGCACGCATTTCCCCTCTGAACTGCGACACTGAGGCGCTGGAACCGGAAACTGCCCGCTCGTTGGTCTCTAGTTTTCCCAATGAGTTCCTCACCCACCTCCTTTAGGAACTTAAGTGTACATTTACCCCAGGTGCCCAGAGTCTCAGAACCTATCAGCACGAACCTTGTAACAACGTTCTAAGACTCTGTACTTGTTGATTTTCTGGGTCTCCCTGAAGGTGACTGCCCCACCTCCCTCCACTGAGCTGTAACGTAGATAGGTATCAGCCAATGTGGAAGCACATGTGTAATCCCATACGACGTGGTTTACCTTCCCTCCATGGCTGCAGGGTGACTCCATCTGGGCGTTTTTAGCTGTTGTCAGGTCTGCACAACTGAGGTTCCCTTTGTGCGGGACACTCAGCTGTAGCCAAACTTCTCTTGATGATGTCATTGACTGCTTCGTGTCTGGCAATCTTTCCCTGTGTCTTACAACAGATGAGACCATGGCTGCCGTATTGGTCTGCCCGTGCATGGCCGCAAACACACCGGTCTTCGGTGGAGATTGGAGCGGCAAAGTGCAGGGCAACACCAATACTTAAGGCCCGATGGTCCAGGCGGGTGCCCAAGGCGGAAACAGGAAGTCCCCGGCATGGGGGGCTTGCGCAGCTAGGAGACGCGCTCTGTCCTTCTCCGAAGCTGCCTCCAGCAATGCTTTGGCGATGTTTTCCACAATTGGGCTATCCCATTTGGCCAGTTTGCTGTCGTTTGGAAAAGTTGGTCGAGTGTGTGAATTAGCAAGAGTGTCCCACTGACCAGCTCCTTCCACAAATTTGGGGTCACGAATCCCAGTGAAGTTCCTTAGGTATTCCGGTAGTATTTCATTCACTAATTCACTTGTAGCACTGGTCGAGGATATGAATGCCGGCAATGCTAAATGCGTTGCCTTGCAAATACCTATACCCCAGTGTCTAACTGGGAGCGTTGCTTGGTCCCACTGGTCATCTTACAGGGAAAGGTTTAACACTTTCATATTTACTGTCTTTAGGAGTGAGTCGTATTGCGTTAATTTTGGGCTGTCAAAGGCAGGAGCACACCTGAGGAAATAGGTAAGTCTGGGCAAGGCCAGGCACCTTGTAAGAAGGTACAAAGCATCGTGAGCGTCAAAAGCCACCTATTCTTTCCTCCATCTTCCTCAGGTCTTTCAGCTTTTCTTCGAGGACTACCTCAATGGCTTTTGAGCCCAGAGGTGCCCCTAGCAGCACACTGTCGGTGGGAGCGATCACTGGGGCTCTTGGCAATAAGATTTGTACTGCATCTATGATTGGTTGGCTGGATGAGATGATTTCACACTTTAATGGGTTTAGTGTAAGGCCTAGTTCCTCTCCCTTCGATTTCACTAACTGAAGATCTCCTAGCAGGGATTCCTGTGTCCCTGCCAGGTTGCCATCGTCCAGGAACCAGATGTTGAATTCGCATGACAACCTGCTTGTGACCTCTTTAGCTGCCATGCAGAAAGGAAAGGGGCAAGTGGGTCTCCCTGCTGGACACCTTCTGCAGAAACAACTTCATTTTCACCAAACAACAGTGTCGATTCCCTACTGTACCCTGCTGAAACGAAGGGAAGTAGAGAAGGAAAGCTTCTTCGAACTACTTCAAGTACCACGTTCTTTTTTACCTGGTTGAAGGCATTTTTAATGTCTAATTTGATTAATACCTTATTTTCTGGGAAGTGCTTTATATAGGCTCGCGCTGCATGAGCTGCTGCTTCACAGCCATGGGGGACACCAAAACCTAGTTGATGGGGTCGAAGCATCGTTGCAGCGTCTATGCTAATTTTTCTGACAGCTGCCCTAGCAACAAGGCGCCGAAGTGTTATCAACGGCAATGGGTCTGACTCCACCATCCTTCTTCTGAAGGGCACAAAGGGATACTCCGAAGAAGAAGGGTTTTTTGTATCTGGGATCAGCCCAGAGAGGCAGTCGTTGGCAAACTTCGTGACCTCTGACAGTAGTGTCTCTGCAACTTCGCTGAGAACTGGGTTTGTCATCTCCTTGAGGTGCTGAGGTCTTACTCCAGTGCATCCCTCTGCTGAGCCTGGCGGAAATGACATGATGGCTTTGTATACCTCTGACGCTTGGAGGAATAGAGGTCCCATGTCTGGGGCATTTGTGTCCAGAGCAGTGGATTCTCATGGTACTCTGGGAGGGTGCTTCTCTCTTCTTGAGTCGGCAGTTGCAGTATTTTTTGGGGCGATTGTTTCTTCACTGGTAAGTAACCTAATTGCCCCTACTGTGTTGCCCTCTTCATTTTTTTTGGTCACTTGTGTTCCAAGCTTAAAATTGTCATTGGAACTCTTCGGTCTGCCACGATGGTTTTTGTGTTGAGCAGGGACGGGGATCAAGTTGTCAGCTGTGGGGAAATTGTTTATTGCCCTAGTGACTGATGAGGCTAGTGACTTGCCTCCTCTTGCAGGTACGCCTCAGCAAATATGGCCAGACAGGAGCAAATTATGCCATGCTTTGATGGTGGCTGCGGCATTAAGATTTTCAGACCGTTCATTCACTTTCCTTAGGTCTGTAAATGTCCCTGCTGCAAATGGACGTGCTGCTTTAGGAATGTGGGGAAGAGTTCTGGTGGTGGATGCTTTGATAACCCCCAGGAGGTCATCTGAGGACATGAAGTTTGTTGGGATGTGTGGGGGCCTGTGGGCCTTCTCTCTCTACGGGTTCCGTCCATGAACCCTCACAGCCGTTGTGTTGACGTAGAGTTCCATCGTTTCTAAGGCTGTGAGATTCGTCACAAACCTGACACGTTCCTCTGGGTCTGGCTCCCCCTCTGGGTGCGCCTCTGGGTGTATTGGTCCCAGGACCGTGTTCTTGGCTGAGGGGTTCCTGTTTATTTGGGGAACATCCTGTTATTTGGGTTCCTGTTATTTGGGGCCCGAGGGATGGAGTTCCCTCATCCCTCGGGCGGGCTGTGACATCGGCGCCGCGAGGGAGGGTGGACACGGGTGGTGTCAGCAGGGATAGTTGGCTGTCCCTCGTTCTCACAACTCATGTGGGTACTTGTGTTTCCCCTCCCTTTTGGGAGGAACCTGAATGCTTGCTGTGACCTGTGCCATATCTGGATGCCTGGAGATGTGTCACTAGGGGACATATCTCTGCAACAGGCACTGTGTAGGCGGTGAATAGGTGGGTGGGAGACGCCCAGACGCTGGGTTGTGGGGTGGTAGTAGGTACAGTGGTGCGGTGAGGGCGCGGGCGGGGAGGGGGATGACCGAGCCCTGTTCGGCTTGAGGGGGGTCAGGGCGACACTTATTAATATATATATATATATATATATATATATATATATATATATATATTATATATATATATATATACATTCTGTTGTAACTTCCAGATTTTATGTAAATATGTCACTTTATATATAATTCCGTTGTCAACCATCCCCGCTGTTAGAATAATTTCCCTTTACTGTAGAAAGATGAGTAGTGAAGTTAGTACCTTAAGTATTGTCTCTATTATATAATGATTTACAAAAACAACTTACTTTTAACACAACAGACGCAGCTTGGACTGTTGCAGATATTGTAGAGTGTGTCCTCATCTGAGTTGCATGTGTCGCTGCAATGGCCTCCCTGAGCTGTACACGCGCTGGTGTCAATTTTGCAGTCTGTGGACAATAGTGTCCACAGACTGTCCACTATATAAGAAGAAGAGATGAGAGAGAGAGAGAGAGAGAGAGAGAGAGAGAGAGAGAGAGAGAGGAGAGGAGAGAGAGAGGAGAGAGAGAGAGGAGAGAGAGAAGAGAGAGAGAGAGAGAGAGAGAGACAGAGAGAGAGAGAGAGAGAGAGAGAGACAGAGAGAGAGGAGAGAGAGAGAGAGAGAGAGAGAGAGAGAGAGAGGGAGGGGGGGAGAGAGAGAGAGAGAGAGAGAGAGAGTCTTCTATAGATTCAGGCGAGTGTAACAGAATAGACAATTTATCTTAAATTTCATGTGCTGCCGAAATCTACTCAATGGACAAATGAACAAACGAATGTTCTAAGTCTATATGAAGAAACTTCTCTCACTTACAGTTGGTAATTTTAACTCAGCTCTCATAATAACTACTCTAGTAGACTTTGAATCCAAGGGATCTGGGGCTTTCGGGTCATGAGGGAAAGCAATAACAGCTTGATTTAAGCACCATTGTCTGAATGTTATTCAACAGGATGAAATCTTCTTTCTCTTAAACAGCTTTACATTTTGAATCAGTGACCAGATAACATCATTTAGAACTCATACAGATATGTGTGCATCTTCTGTATTCGCATCTTTTAATCTGTCTAGCTCAAGGAATTTTGCCTCGGGATGGCAGATGGCATATATATATAATTACAACTCACAAACGAATTCTCGTTCAATTATCAGCAACGTTCCTGAGACAAAATTACAAAATAAATAATTTGTGTATTAAAACAGATTGCTGTTTTTGTTTAGGGAAAAAAGCATTCTTCTTTTGATCTTTTGTTAAACCTCTTAACAAAATACCATCATTCACTGGAGGACTCCAAGATCTGTTGTGCTGTAGACCTGGACACGTCAGCCGCTTTTTATTGGGTTTGGCACTTTGGACCACTACAAATCTTCAAGCACTTGGTACCTCAGGCTTCATTTTGCAGATAATAAGGAACTATTTTTCAGATGTGAAAAATTAAACACAATCGGAGAGTAACTCAACTGGTGACAGTGAACCACAAGATAGTGTGCTTAGTGCTTTATTATTTATTGTCTATTTCAACGATCTACGACACCTTTTTCATGAAGCTGAGGCCAATGCTGATAATGGAACTCTAATGTTTACAAATGGGAAAAACAAATACCAACTGGAATGATGTCATTAATTATATACTTGAAGAAATATCCACCTGCGGCAGAATATGCCAGTAATACAAATGAGTTGGTAATAATATTTCAGTGATGAACCTGACATCTTGGATATGAAGTTTACCTCTTCAGTGGCCTGAAGAGCTACCTGCTAAGCCTAGCAGACAAAGCAGTAAAGATACTTCCTGCCTTATTTTGCATCCCCATACATTTTTGACAGCAGGGATTACAAAACCTAATATGAAGGACCAGTTTGCTCCTGTCTTGAGTATGCACCGCTTTTCGGTTTGGTCTGCTCCGGTGAAAGATGGCTCATCTAAAGTTTTGACCCATTCTGGTTGGAATATTGGTCAATACCGGAAAGATGTTGTGAACGTATTATTATCTTCAAGGCCAACGTTCACAAGACTCCTCAGCTGTCCCAACATCGTGGTCAACCAGAAGTTGACAATCACAAAACAAGGCGTTATCTTTAGGTTATATTGAGATGATATCAGGGCTTAGCGGCCCGGTCCTCGACCAGGCCTCTTATTTGTTACACATCCCCCAGGAAGCAGCCCATAGCAGCTGTTTAACTCCTAGGTAAATATTTACTGTTAGGTAAACAGATGCATCAGGGTGAAAGAAACTCTAGCCATTTGATTCCGGCGAGGATCGAACCCGGAACCTTAGGCCTTCGAATCCCAAGCACTGTCCACTCAGTCGTGAGGTCCCCCCCCTCACGTTCAGCAACCAACAGTCTCATGCTGGCTGTACCTTTCTCAAGAACATCGCTCTATCAGTGATCATCCATGCCTAGACTGACTCACGTTTGGAACATGTTTGCTCAACATGGACATATATGTGACAACCCGTCCTCTTACAAACAACATCGCCTCTTTTGCTCATATGCGTTAAGGCAAAAATTGTCGTTCTGCAGAATGGAAATTTATTTTCCAAAATGATATGTACCCACAGCAGCAGGTTTTGGTTCTCTAGTAGGTTAGGAGAGTAGCAAGGTCTCCTAAGGTTTCAAAACGTTATGAAAACGATTAATTTAAAATGTCCTCTCCTAACCTAACTGACTAAGCCAGAGGACCGAAACAGAAAACGGGACAGTACGTCACTTTCGCGAGCTGCTTTCATTTTCTGGTACGGTAATTTTTGGCCTTAGTACGCATATGAGAGAAAGACGACGTTATTTGTAAGAGGACGCGTTGATGAACTCAACCGAACAAATGAGTTCTTCAATTTTCCAACTGAAGGTAGAAAGCTTCAATGACGGGATGATGAGATTATTTTTTTTATCATATATTAAATTTAATGAAACAGATTTCGATTTGTTACTGTAAACTAACAAAATTGTAATGTTGGTATATGCTAACTATTGTATTAAACAAAGATTTTACTCTTCAAAGAAAAAATAATAAAACTTCATACTTTCATTAGTAGAATCAAACAATTTATGAAATGCACTTTCATATTTAATAACCATTTCACTTTTTTCTTAGTGAGAGACATAAATGTTCTTTCAACACACATCTTTTATTCCATTTATGAATACAATTGTTTAACTTATGATCATATAAGAAAGTAAATTTTTAATGAATTAAAATGAAAAAAATGTAATTACTTAACTACTAGAATTTGTTGAGATTCTAAAGCAATGAATGTGAGGGGATGGTTCACCAGCTCACTTACAATAGTGCTCTTATGCCTGTGGGAGGCCAGTACACTTGTTAAGTGCACTTGTTAAGTGTGCGGACTTAACTTTGGTAACCAGCAACCGAAACATCTAGTGTTTGGGCTCACGGGAGAGCCCCAGTCACCAGCAGTCCAGAAATGTTACCGTGGCCGTGGTAGCATGTCTGTGGACAGAGATAGAGCCGATAGCATCTCTCAGAGTAATGGCTTGGTGCGAGGGACTAGGTTTGCGCGGGAAAACAGTTAGGCCGCTGGCGTGGGTAGCTGTGGGCCACCCGCGCGCTAGCCACTTGCGTCGTCGCCATGGAAACAGACGCCATCTTAGTAAACATCTTGAGCCGCCATGTTGGTCGGCCATCTTGGAGTTGCCCTAGGGGCTATGTTACACCGTCGCTGATTGGAGGAGAGGGGTAGGCCCCAGTATGCCTTCCTCTCATTGGGTATTTCGAGGAATACGCGGGAATCGACGGTGTGAGGGTTATTCTGGACAGAACCATCACCCTGTCAAGACGCTCCTATGCTCAATTCGGCCAAATTGAGTATAGTGCGCCGTGGTGGTTGAATTACTCAGCTGTTTCAACTCCTGCTTCATCTACTACAGCGGTCGTCACAGAATCCGGCCGTAGTCGTCGCTTGGAGGGGAATGGACATTGTGAACAGCGAGTGAATAGGGAAGATCTTATCTGGGATCGTGGGGTAATGTGCATACGAGCAGTAACAGACTCGTAGATCCCATACCAGTGATGATTAGACTTGCTAGTGCTCTGTAGCAGTCGATGGGAACGGGGAAATAAGTGTTAGTGCTTTAAGGCAGATTTCACATGTTTGTTTAAGACAAAATCATTGTGCGCGTCACCTGTGTACGAACGCTTCACTTCACCGGCGGGTCGAGGGTACGTTATTTACTGTGTGGTTATTGCAAATTTGGGACCTATGTTCTAGGGGTTATTGAGAGCACTGGGGTCATTTGCAACAGTAAATAAGTAAGTGTTGAGCAGTATTCTAATACTTGGAAATTAGAGTACTTGCCGTGTGTGTTGTTGCAAAGGGGTTGTCATTGTTAGTGATTGTTGCTAGAGTTGAGCAATCACCGTGGGTGACTGCAGTTCAATGAAGTCATTGAGGGGGCAGTGCAGGGTTCATGTCCTGTATGTTATTTTACTAGGTTCTGCAGTATTGTCATTGCAACCGGATTGAAACGTAAATCACTGTGATTTGATAGTGTGATTGTCATTGTCGTGGGTGAACTCGGCTGTAGACGAGTACTTGGATATACATATATTCTCCTGTTTATCTGGTAGGACATCGAAGTCCAGTATTCAGTGAGGTGATTGCGAGGCAATTAATATAACGTAACCGAGGGAACGCCCATTGCTTTAAGAGAATTTGTTCTTTTACAATATGAGTAACGTAGAATACGTTTGGGTTAATTTACTTTCCTGCAAGCAGCTACGGTAGTCTCAAGGAGCCTAGCCACCAGCCAGATAAGAATTAGAGTATTGTCTGTCGTAATTAACGGTCAGTGGGCCGGGTAATTGATGTGTTTCAGGAAGTCAAAGTGATTAATCTCGATCCTTGTTGATCGACTCACACGAAGGCTACATTGTTCCATTAACGTAACGTCGTTATTTATGTTCGGAAGTACCGGCACTTGATTGACTCGTAGGAAGAGTAACGTCATTTTAGAATAACGTAAACGTGGTGCCTAATTACTGTTATTAGCCGCCTGAATTGGTCTGAGTATGGAAGGCTCAGACGGAATTCATACCTTAATGTAAATTGCTGAGCCAGTGTGAAAGGTTGCGTATTTAACTGTTTAATTATTGATCTTGAGGATAGTAATTAATTACTCTAAAGGTAATCACGAGTGATTACCGTTCTCTTAGCGCTTTGGACATTGTAAATCAGAGTTTACCATCGCTGAGTGATTATTAACCGATTAACGTAAATTAACGTAACTAGTAAAGAGATTAATCAGCTGTCTTGTAGTACAGGGATTAATGGGATTTTCTCACTGAATGCTCGACGGGTAGAGTGTTGTGTAATTTCCGCGTTACTAGTGACAGTTGTAAGAGTTATTAAATTAACGTAAATGTTATTGTGTTATTAACGTAAATCAATTGTATTGATTGTTGATCGTCCGTGGGACGAAGTGTTAACGTAAGGATTAATTGTGGAAGGGTGCTGGAGGTGCCAGTGAACCCATTAGTTATTGATGTCATTGAAAGGCTACTGATTTGATTGCATTGCAACCGCTATTGCAGGTGTAGACTGCACTGAGGCGTAGAACAGTTAGGAGGTTACTGGAGACGTGTTTCAGAACTCACTGTGTCATTTGTTGTAATTGTGATTATAGATCTGTTAGTTCTTGCTTGCTTGTTGATTCCTCTGTGGGCACGCTTATGTTCGAGTTAGTTCATTATGCAGTCCGAGGGGCTGGTGTCTAGCTGTCATTGATAGTGTCACTGGAAGGATTTCGAGTAACGTCATTGACATTTCTTTTTGTTTTGTTGTAGTAGTTAGTACTTTCTTGAATAAACTAAGTTGTTATGTTAACACTGTCTTTTCGTTACACCCCCACACATTATTATTGTTATGCAAATGTTCTTCACACTCGACTATTGGAGACTTATTTCTGAGCTTTGGATCAAATATACGGCACTACACAACAATAAATTATTGTTGTGAGAGCCCAGGACCTACTCGTTAGATTCGCCTCGGCGAGTTACGAAGGTCGACGGCCCAAGTGGAGGGGATTTCAATTTCATTGGGGTCTCGGCGTTTGCTCGCGCCTAGTCAATTGTTCGTACAGGGTCCCAAAGTGAGGAATGAGCTGCTTACTACACTGGTGTGTTAGCTAAGCAAGTCCTTCCTCAGGCGACCTAGTTGAATATCACGACAGGAATAAAGGTTAAAGAATAACGAAAATTCTTAGAAATTTTCCGAGCTCAATTCCTTATACCAATTTCATTTATTCCAACTTACTTATATAAGTCAAATCAAAACTCTCACAATGAATTTACATTGTAAATTTTATCAGCGACCACCTGCGCATTCACAATAATTATTTTTAACTTCAAGAATAATATTGTGTAATTAATACATTAAATAATGTTGTCATAAATAAACGATTTACAAGGAAAATCTTACTTTTAACGCAACAGGAGCAGCCTGGACTACTGCAGATATTGTTGAATGTGTCCTCATCTGTGTTGCATCTGTCGCTGCAGTGGCCTCCCTTGGCTAAACACGCGCTGGTTGTAGTTTTGCAGTCTGTGACAACATTTAAATCAAATTATTATTATATTGATTAAAGTGTTCTGGACAATTATAGAAGATGGAATAAAAAGAGATATGGAGTGAAGCAGAGACGTAAAGATAAGGAGAAAATAAGAACCCACTTTTAAAAACAGTGCAGGTAAGATTGAAAAGAAATTAAAACATGCATGTGTTTTAAATAATATTAATTACATGTACTTAATATTATTAAGTAGATGTAATTATATTACAATATTTAAACAATTTCCTATATTTTACGAGAAATACATACAACTGCAATGTTTAAAATTTGCATATTACATACTGTACTAGAAGAGGATGTTCACTCCCTTAAAGAAAATATTCATTACTTGAATCCTACATTCTTGTGAATACACTTACGTGTTTATATATTTTATAGTAAATCGACTTTAGAGATAGACAGGATAGACAATAAGACACCCCCGTGGTGCGTTGAAAATAAATTCTTGCCAAAAAATTATTTTCTCTTTTAATATTGTTAAAATGCAGTCTCTGATCACGGGAAACTGAAAAAAATTAAATGTGGCATACTTTAGCCGCGATGGAGCTGGAAAGTTGAGCAAATTATGAGCGCTGAGTGATGGAGCACTGAAGGTCACTAGGCTCAGCCACACCGTGGGGCGGCAGTTGCCGCGAATATAATGTTCACAATTATTTTGATGTTTCTCATTCGTTTTTTTCTGGCTTTTCGCTGTAATTTTATTCAAAAGTTTGTAAATTATGTAATTTATATAGTTCAATGTGTGGAACATCGCTATGCTCAAAATTATGGGGCTCATATATGTGACATATCTTGCCTGTCGCAGTTGCTGGACCACTATGATATGGCATTAGATGCTATGGAAGACGAACAAAACGCTGATGTAATTTACACAAATTTCGCAAAAGCTTTTGATAAATGTGACCATGGTGTTATTGCACATAAAATGCGCTCAAAAAGAATTACCGGAAAAATAGGCAGATGGATCTACAATTTCCTGACCAACAGAACCCAATGTGTAATAGTCAACAAAATAAAATCCAGCCCATCAACCGTTAAGAGCTCAGTCCCCCAGGGTACTGTGCTTGCTCCAGTACTTTTTCTCATCCTCATATCGGACATAGACAAGAACACAACCTATAACACTGTATCATCCTTTGCAGATGACACCAGGATCTTCATGAGAGTAGGCAACATAGAGGACACGCCAAACCTTCAGTCAGATGTAGATCAGGTCTTTCTATGGGCTACAGAAAATAATATGGTGTTTAACGAAGATGAGTTCCAGCTCATGCGCTATGTAAAAAATGAAAATATAATAACGGAAACCACGTACAAAACTCAGACAAATCATAACATAGCACGAAAAGGCAATGTAAAGGATATGGGTGTACTCATGTCGGAAGACCTTACCTTTAAAGAACACAATAAAGTAGCCGTCACAACTGCAAGAAAAATGACTGGTTGGATAACAAGAACTTTTCACACTAGAGATGCTATACCGATGATGATACTTTTCAAAACGCTTGTGCTCTCTAGAGTGGAGTACTGCTGCACAATGACAGCCCCTTTCAAAGCTGGAGAAATTGCTGACCTGGAGAGCGTGCAGAGATCCTTTACTGCTAGAATCCACTCGGTAAAACATCTAAACTATTGGGACCGACTAAAGAGCCTAAATCTGTACTCCCTTGAGCGCAGGCGGGAGAGATACATAATAATTTACACATGGAAAATATTAGAGGGGCTGGTCCCAAACTTGAACACAGAAATAACATCACATGAGACCAGAAGACATGGCAGGATGTGCAGAGTACCCCCGTTGAAAAACAGAGGTGCAACTGGTACTCTGAGAGAGAACTCTATCAACATCAGGGGCCCGAGACTGTTCAACACGCTCCCGCTACACATAAGGGGCATAACTGGCAAACCCCTCACAGTGTTCAAGAGAGAACTGGATAAGCACTTCCAAAGGATACCTGATCAACCAGGCTGTGACTCATACGTCAGGCTGCGAGCATCCGCGTCCAACAGCCTGGTTGATCAGTTCAGCAACCAGGAGGCCTGGTCGATGACCGGGCCGCGGGGACGCTAAGCCCCGGAAGCACCTCAAGGAAACCTCAAGGTAAGGTGACATATATTATATTTCTACGATCAACCAAACAGTGTTTTTGCTGTTATTACACTACATGCACACATTGTATATATCTATCTACATATGTGTTCACCATAACGAACCACTAAGTTGATATAGTGAGCCCAAAATAACAAGAGTGGGCTGCCACACTCCGTCAGCCCTCCCACCTTTAACGCCTAAATCGCCAACATTCCTACTCCCACAATACTGTGTGTGGTTTTATTACACTATATATACACATGTTATCTATAGGTATCTACATGTGTTGTTCACCATAACTGTACAACCAAGCTGGTATTGTGTCCAATCACCGTAGTTGGGACAAAAACTGCATGACAAGTCCACAGCCAACAGACGACAGCCTCACTCCCTCCCTCCCTCACCAAAATGGCTTCTCCCAACATACTCCTTTTGCAGTTATTAAACTCTATAGACACGTTACATATCTATCTACATATGTGTTCACCATTCCAGACAATAACATGTTGCCAAAGACCAGCAAGCAGACTATGCTACCTCGACCCTCCCTCCCTCACCAAGATTACTCCTACCATCATACTACGCACATCGCTAATTCTTACCACAATCCTACTATTATTAGACTCTTGGGGCCAGATTCATGAAGCAGTTACGCAAGCACTTACGAACCTGTCCATCATTTCTCAATCTTTGGCGGATTTGTTTACAATTATTAAACAGTTAATGAGCTCCGAAGCACAGGAGGCTGTTTACAACAACAACAGTAGATTGGGAAGTTTTCAGGCTTGTAAACTATTTAATAAATGTAACCAAAGCCGTCAAAGCTTTAGGAAAAATATACACGTTCGTATATACTTGCATAACTGCTTCGTGAATCTGGCCCCCTGGTTACTAAATCATGTAACTGAATAATTTTCCACAAGTATATTTGCAAAGGAACATGAGAAGTCGTTTGAAGAATCTTAGATGGTTTCACTGCAATGCGTGCAAGGGATAATTCGTAGTCATTTCTTGATGTCAAAGAGAATAACTTTAATGGTTTTAACGCTAATGTTTATAAAAAAAAACTTTTACTGGTTAGTTTTAAATTTTAATGCTTTTGTTCCAGATATTTTTACTAAAAATGCAATTAATACTCTACTGAATAGAGCCCTTCTTTTATGCTCGAAATGGTCTTTGATCAAGAAATTAATTTCCATGTGAATTTTTTTCAAATAATGGTTATCCTGCTAACATGGTATATACTTTTATAAGGAATTTCTTAAATAAGAAGTTTCATCTTACTTGTAAGATTACTATAGTAGAAAGGGATACATACATATATATATATATATATATATATATATATATATATATATATATATATATATATATATATATATATATACATATATATATATATTGGTATATTTTGGTAGCAGTCTTTCCTGTAGACATATATTATTAAATATGACCGAAAAAGTAAGATTAATAATTCTAACACGAATTTTCTCTATTTTCCTTATGTTTCTTTTACTGGTGACGGTAAATGAAAAATCAATTCTCCAAAATTCCTTTTTATTTCTAGTCTGACGCGACACTTGAGCGCGTTTCGTAAAACTTATTACATTTTCAAAGACTTTAGTTTATCTACACACAACTTATGCTTTATGAAACAACATTGGCTTTTATACCTGCATTTGGGTGAGGTGCTGTAATACATTAGTGGGGTGAAACACAGAATATGGAAAACGGGGTATAGATTTGTAGATAATTCTATATTGGAGACTCCGCTCCAATATAGAAACATCAAGAAATATGGGCCAATAGGCCTTCTGCAGTTCTATTGGGACCCGACTTCTACTTCTACAAATCTATACCCCGTTTTCCATGTTCTGTGTTTCACCCCACTAATGTATTACATCACCTCACCCAAATGCAGGTATAAGAGCCAATGTTTGTTTCATAAAGCATAAGTTGTGTAGATAAACTAAAAGTCTTTGAAAATGTAATAAGTTTTACGAAACGCGCTCAAGTGTCGCGTCAGACTAGAAATAAAAATGAATTTTGGAGAATTGATTTTTCATTTACCGTCACCAGTAAAAAGAAACATAAGGAAAATAGAGAAAATTCGTGTTAGAATTGTTAATCTTACTTTTTCGGTCATATTTAATATATATATATATATATATATATATATATATATATATATATATATATATATATATATATATATATATATATATATATATATATATATGTCGTACCTAGTAGCCAGAACTCACTTTTTGGCCTACTATGCAAGGCCCGATTTGCCTAATAAGCCAAGTTTTCCTGAATTAATATATTTTCTCTAATTTTTTTCTTATGAAATGATAAAGCTACCCATTTCATTATGTATGAGGTCATTTTTTTTTATTGGAGTTAAAATTAATGTAGATATATGACCGAACCTAACCAACCCCACCTAACCTAACCTAACCTAACCTATCTTTATAGGTTAGGTTAGGTAGCCGAAAAAGTTAGGTTAGGTTAGGCTAGGTAGGTTAGGTAGTCGAAAAACAATTAATTCATGAAAACTTGGCCTATTAGGCAAATCGGGCCTTGCATAGTAGGCTGAGAAGTGCGTTCTGGCTACTAGGTACGATATATATATATATATATATATATATATATATATATATATATATATATATATATATATATATATATATATATATATATATATATATATATATATATATATGTCGTACCTAGTAGCCAGAACGCAATTGTCAGCCTACTATGCAAGGCCCGATTTGCCTAATAGGCCAAGTTTTCATGAATTAATTGTTTTTCGACTACCTAACCTACCTAACATAACCTAACCTAACTTTTTCGGCTACCTAACCTAACCTAACCTATAAAGATAGGTTAGGTTAGGTTAGGTAGGGTTGGTTAGGTTCGGTCATATATCTACGTTAATTTTAACTCCAATAAAAAAAATTGACCTCATGCATAATGAAATGGGTAGCTTTATCATTTCATAAGAAAAAATTAGAGAAAATATATTAATTCGTGAAAACTTGGCTTATTAGGCAAGTCGGGCCTTGCATAGTAGGCCGAGAAGTGCGTTCTGGCTACTAGGTACGACATATATATATATATATATATATATATATATATATATATATATATATATATATATATATATATATATATATATATATATATATATATTGTGACGGTGTTCCCCCCCCCCCTTCTAATTCTCCCATGCCTGCTGTAAGAGTCATGTCCACTATTCCCGAGCGTTCTCTATGTTGGCAGGCATCAATTGAACATATGTGGGAGAGAACAGTATTCTCGATGAGCCGAGAAATTTGCGAAAATATAGTATTTTGGCCTGTG
Organism: Procambarus virginalis; assembly: GCA_020271785.1. Lineage (NCBI taxonomy): Eukaryota > Metazoa > Arthropoda > Malacostraca > Decapoda > Cambaridae > Procambarus > Procambarus virginalis. The sequence goes on along the minus strand of WNGS01165836.1, from coordinate 38,324 downwards.
GGATAGGCCCTTTAGGGAGCCAAAATGGCGCTGGCGAGTCTGTTCTCCCGCCAAAACTGTGTGACGTCAGTGTCGCCAGATTGGTCACCGTCAGCGACGTGGCACTGGGAGCCAATGAAAACCGACTTTGGAAAATTTGACGTCACATAGGCAGGGGGAGTCCAGCCGTGGTGGCGCCTTAGCGCTATCAGTCTTTCACGACACGTCCGAGAGGCAGGACGTGCGATCGGTCATCCTGTCAGAGTGACGGATTTACCGAACTCAGGTGGATGTAAGCGTCTCCAGTTGTTAGCGCGCACTCTGTGAGGTCTTCCTGCAACCCAGATGTGGCTCAGATAAGGAATTGACAGAATATTGAGCAACAAGTGCTCCGGAACAGGTGCGTTGCAAGAAGTGGGCCAGGCATCGTCGTGTGTGACGTCCTTGGCAGTTCACCAGTATAAGAGACAGCTTAGTGGCCGGGCCAATCCACCGTGAGTGAATCGTGTTGACCACCTTGTCAACTTGGTTGAACGTGTGATCGACGACCCTGTCAAGTTTGACAGTAACCATACCTTTGTGGAACCCTACGAGTCAACAGTTGGATGCAAGCACGTCGAGAAGTCTTCCCAAATACCTAGTAACATATCTAGACGACGAGGGAATTGACAGTGAAGTGAGCTTCAAGTGCTCTGAAGTCGGGTGCTGTGCGTGTGGAGCTTAAGCAGTATCGTCTGGGACGGCTGATAACTTCACAGTGACTTCGTAGTGGTGAGAGGCAGTTCCTCTGGGAGTACAGTGACAAGGACTAATTGGGAAACGTGCGACGACCGCCGAGACGTAGGCTGGCTGCCGTAGTTGGGAGGAAAGTTGACGGCCAGGAGACCGACTTCAACCCGGCGACGTACTGTAGGGGAAGGAGCACGGACCTGCAGTGTACAGAAAGCGGCGAGACGCGAAAATCCTAAGGCGTTGGCTTGTGTTTCTGGAGGGTGTACGAGGTGAGAGCCTGGACCAGGAGCTACAACCCAACTGTCATCCTAGGATAGGTGAAGTAGGTGTTTACAGTTACCCTCCCATTTCCCCTTTCGTTAGCTATATATTTTCTTGTCAGGATATTTTATATGTCGTGAGCAAGTCTCACCTGAGTCTAAGTCACAGAGAGCACAGTGTGTGGTGAGGCTACCCAGAGCGCTCACAGTATTAGTTTACATATATATCTCTGTGGGTGTGTGCAAGCACCAAGATTCATCAAGGAATTTACTGTGACTATTATTAATTTTCTGTGATTATTATTATTATATATATTGGTAGTAAACCAGATATTGGTGTTAGGCTATGAGCCTAGAATTTATTGATATAAATGCCAGTGTGTTGATCTCCATGATTTATTGATATAAATGCCTGTGTATTGATCTTCATGATTTATATATATATATATGCCTGTAATTTGATTACTGATTTATCTATGTACATGCCTGTGTACTGAATAATATCATATATGTGAAGTGATAGCCAGTGATAAATCTTTAAGAGAAAGCATAGATTTAAAGATAAGTTCAGTGATCAAGCGAGTGCATTCACAGTAAATATTGTTAAGAATAGAGTAATCTTTTGGTACGGTGAAAAGTCACTGTGAGTGCAGTGTGAATAAGATATTAATGGTGAGACCAGTGAAGTGGTGTATCGCAACCCAGTGAAATCATAAGTATGCCATGTGAATGTTAATTACAGTGTTTTGCGAGAAGTTAAATAAACGGGGATCGTGATAGAATTAGAAAACAAGTACTAGTCTTTCTCACGGTCGCGAGGGCCCCGGTCAGCTGATATCTGACAGGTGACGCGTGGCGCTGCCGGGTGTTGCCATATCGGTGCTCTCCAGATTATTCTGCTACGGATTGAGCAGTTGTCATACATTGTTCCTGATACATTGATGCATATATATTTATCGTTGTCTTTTAAGTAAAATACCAAAACTCTTTGGTGTTTGATATCATCCCCTCCATTTATCTTGTGACCGTGTAAGGAAGTAAAACAGAGTGACTTGCCTGAGACCACACTATTTGAAATTGCTCTTACCACAATTACCACAATTACACCTCACCACTGCAGTGTTACTGGACACCTAAAAACACCAGTTGGCGACCTTAAAGGCTGTGTAAGAGTTCTGTGTCGGGGCGGGCCACAGATTGAGGGAACGATCTGTGCCTCCACTCATCTTGCAACTTAAGGCCGGTTGTGAGATCAACTGGGGTACTCTCCGGGGCGTGCAGTGGAGCCAAGAGGATCGAGGGAAGACCCGTAGAACGACGGTGAGTAAGGGTTATTGTCGGAGCAACCACCTGGAGAGGAGATCCAGTCTACCGTTGCTTTAACCCTTCACTAACAAGAACCGTGACACCCCGACATTGGCGACCTTGATAGGATCAAGAGCTAGATCAAGGTTGTAATTGTGGTATTAGATATCAGGCCTAAGTTTTCACTCGCAGTCACAAGTTGGAGGACAGGATGACAGCGGTCATGAATTTTAGAAGTTCGGAGAGAGACCTTGCTAGAGCCCAGAAGTGCATTGATACAGGGATGATGAATCTTGCAAGAGTGTACCCAGGAACAACTTTGGTTGATCGCTAAAATGTATGGTGTTAGGTTGAAGTCAGATAGGGCGTCTGGTAAACGAAAGGAAATCAGGGCAATAACACAAGCAGACAGATTAAACATGTTCTGCAAAACTCAGGATGAGAAGATTCTAGACACGTGCACTGGGAGGCAGATAAGGATGTTGGAAGACCATTTCGGCCTCAAGGGTAGGCATGGTAAGGTAGAGGACAGACGCGACGCACTGCGGACTTGGTTAAGGAAACAAGAAGTAGAAAGGGAAGCACAGGCACAGCTGAAGCGCGAGGAAGCAGAGCGAGAAGCACAGCTGCGCAGAGAAGAGAGAGAAGCACAGCTGAAGCGCGAGGAAGCAGAGCGAGAAGCACAGCTGCGCAGAGAAGAAAGAGAAGCACAGCTGAAGCGCGAGGAAGCAGAGAGGCACAGCTGCGCAGAGAAGAACGAGAAGCTCAGCTGAAGCGCGAAGAAGCACAGCTGCGTAGAGAAGAATCCGATAGGTTGGAAGAAATTTCAGTGGCAACCGATGATGCGCCTAGTGACGAAGGAATTAATGTAACTCAAGTAGCAGCAGGGAAAGCACGCCTTGAGAGGCGCGAGGTGAAACAAAATTGGAACCAGGAGACAATGAGGTGCAGCTGCA
>WNGS01165836.1:23836-34092 GCA_020271785.1 Procambarus virginalis | reverse complement strand
GTTCTGGCTACTAGGTACGACATATATATATATATATGTCGTACCTAGTAGCCAGAACTCACTTTTTGGCCTACTATGCAAGGCCCGATTTGCCTAATAAGCCAAGTTTTCCTGAATTAATATATTTTCTCTATTTTTTTTCTTATGAAATGATAAAGCTACCCATTTCATTATGTATGAGGTCATTTTTTTTTATTGGAGTTAAAATTAACGTAGATATATGACCGAACCTAACCAACCCTACCTAACCTAACCTAACCTATCTCTATAGGTTAGGTTAGGTTAGGTAGCCGAAAAAGTTAGGTTAGGTTAGGTTAGGTAGGTTAGGTAGTCGAAAAACAATTAATTCATGAAAACTTGGCCTATTAGGCAAATCGGGCCTTGCATAGTAGGCTGAGAAGTGCGTTCTGGCTACTAGGTACGACATATATATATATATATATATATATATATATATATATATATATATATATATATATATATATATATATATATATATATATATATATATATATATGAAAATGAAAACTCACACCCCAGAAGTGACTCGAACCCATACTCCCAGGAGCAACGCAACTGGTATGTACAAGACGCCTTAAACCACTTGACCATCACGACCAGACATAATGAGATGATAGCCGAAGCTATTTGAACCACCTCACCGCTGGCACTCGGATGGTTATCTTGGGCATAGCATTTTACCAAATCACCTCATTCTTTGGGGCACACGTGAGGAACACAAATGCGAACAAGCCTGAATGGTCCCCAGGACTATATGCGAATGAAAACTCACACCCCAGAAGTGACTCGAACCCATACTCCCAGGAGCAACGCAACTGGTATGTACAAGACGCCTTAAACCACTTGACCATCACGACCAGACATAATGAGATGATAGCCGAAGCTATTTGAACCACCTCACCGCTGGCACTCGGATGGTTATCTTGGGCATAGCATTTTACCAAATCACCTCATTCTTTGGGGCACACGTGAGGAACACAAATGCGAACAAGCCTGAATGGTCCCCAGGACTATATTCGAATGAAAACTCCTGGGGTTTCCTGGGGACCATTCAGGCTTGTTCGCATTTGTGTTCCTCACGTGTGCCCCAAAGAATGAGGTGATTTGGTAAAATGCTATGCCCAAGATAACCATCCGAGTGCCAGCGGTGAGGTGGTTCAAATAGCTTCGGCTATCATCTCATTATGTCTGGTCGTGATGGTCAAGTGGTTTAAGGCGTCTTGTACATACCAGTTGCGTTGCTCCTGGGAGTATGGGTTCGAGTCACTTCTGGGGGTGTGAGTTTTCATTCGCATATAGTCCTGGGGACCATTCAGGCTTGTTCGCATATATATATATATATATATATATATATATATATATATATATATATATATATATATATATATATATATATGCATTTGGGTGAGGTGATATATATATATATATATATATATATATATATATATATATATATATATATATATATGTTTCATTGTCTCATATACGTTAGGACCAACTGAATGTACAGTTTGTGTACATACGAGATGTATGTACGAGAGAAGATTGCTTAAATATATTACATTCACATCTAATACATCTTCCACCTTTTTCTTCAGAGCCGCCAGTACTGAACTGATCCACATCGATATCCATAACCTGAGCACTCTCAGTTATGTTTTTAAGTGATATCTGTTGTAATGTAGAGTGCACACTGTCTTTCGTTGGTGCTTTTCGAAATCACTTGATAGATCAAAGTTATCCCATGGAGTAATTGGTTGGTTAATCATTAAAAGTATTGGGTACATATTTAATATTTTGATGTAGTTGGCTTCCTTGTAAACCCGAAGTTCAATATTATATATCCGATTCCTTCTATAGACTTCAGGCGAGTGTAGCAGAATAGAAAATTTATCTTAAAATTTCATGTGCTGCCATAATCTACTCAATGGACAAATGAACAAACGAATGTTCTAATGGCCTAATGAACAAACTTCTCTCACTTACGGTTGTTAATTTTAACTCGGCTCTCATAATAACTACTCTCGTAGGTTTTGTAGCCCCACGGATCTGGAGCTTCCCGGATCATGAAGAAAAGCAATAACAGTTAATTCAAGCTCTATTGTCTGAACTGTTATCCAACAGGATGAAATCTTCTTTCTCCTTAAACAGCTTTACAATTTTTAAACAGTGGGACCAGATAAGATCATTTAGAACTCATAGATATCTGTAGGCATCGTTTGTATTCGCATCTATTAAATCTAAATCAAGGAATTTTGCCTCGGGATGGTAGATGGCATACATATAATTGCAACCCACAAAACGAAAACTCGTTCAATTATCAGCAAAGTTCCTGAGACAAAATTATAAAATAAATAATTTGTGTATTACAACACAGATTGCTGTTTCAGGAAAAAAACATCCTGCTTCTGATCTTTTGTTAAACCTCTTAACAAAATACCATCATTCACTGGAGGACTCCAAGATCTGTTGTGCTGTAGACCTGGACACGTCAGCCGCTTTTTATTGGGTTTGGCACTTTGGACCACTACAAATCTTCAAGCACTTGGTACCTCAGGCTTCATTTTGCAGATAATAAGGAACTATTTTTCAGATGTGAAAAATTAAACACAATCGGAGAGTAACTCAACTGGTGACAGTGAACCACAAGATAGTGTGCTTAGTGCTTTATTATTTATTGTCTATTTCAACGATCTACGACACCTTTTTCATGAAGCTGAGGCTAATGCTGATAATGGAACTCTAATGTTTACAAATGGGAAAAACAACTACCAACTGGAATGATGTCATTAATTATATACTTGAAGAAATATCCACCTGCGGCAGAATATGCCAGTAATACAAATGAGTTGTTAATAATATTTCAGTGATGAACCTGACATCTTGGATATGAAGTTTACCTCTTCAGTGGCCTGAAGAGCTACCTGCTAAGCCTAGCAGACAAAGCAGTAAAGATACTTCCTGCCTTATTTTGCATCCTCATACATTTTTGACAGCAGGGATTATTTGTTACACATCCCCCTGGAAGCAGCCCATAGCAGCTGTTTAACTCCTAGGTAAATATTTACTGTTAGGTAAACAGATGCATCAGGGTGAAAGAAACTAGCCATTTGATTCCGGCGAGGATCGAACCCGGAACCTTAGGCCTTCGAATCCCAAGCACTGTCCACTCAGTCGTGAGGTCCCCCCTCACGTTCAGCAACCAACAGTCTCATGCTGGCTGTACCTTTCTCAAGAACATCGCTCTATCAGTGATCATCCATGCCTAGACTGACTCACGTTTGGAACATGTTTGCTCAACATGGACATATATGTGACAACCCGTCCTCTTACAAACAACATCGCCTCTTTTGCTCATATGCGTTAAGGCAAAAATTGTCGTTCTGCAGAATGGAAATTTATTTTCCAAAATGATATGTACCCACAGCAGCAGGTTTTGGGTTCTCTAGTAGGTTAGGAGAGTAGCAAGGTCCCCTAAGGTTTCAAAACGTTATGAAAACGATTAATTTAAAATGTCCTCTCCTAACCTAACTGACTAAGCCAGAGGACCGAAACAGAAAACGGGACAGTACGTCACTTTCGCGAGCTGCTTTCATTTTCTGGTAGGGTAATTTTTGGCCTTAGTACGCATATGAGCGAAAGACGACGTTATTTGTAAGAGGACGCGTTGATGAACTCAACCGAACAAATGAGTTCTTCAATTTTCCAACTGAAGGTAGAAAGCTTCAATGACGGGATAATGAGATTATTTTTTTTATCATATATTAAATTTAATGAAACAGATTTCGATTTGTTACTGTAAACGAACAAAATTGTAATGTTGGTATATGCTAACTATTGTATTAAACAAAGATTTTACTCTTCAAAGAAAAAATAATAAAACTTCATACTTTCATTAGTAGAATCAAACAATTTAAGAAATGCACTTTCATATTTAATAACCATTTCACTTTTTTCTTAGTGAGAGACATAAATGTTCTTTCAACACACATCTTTTATTCCATTTATGAATACAATTGTTTAACTTATGATCATATACGAAAGTAAATTTTTAATGAATTAAAATGAAAAAAAATGTAATTACTTAACTACTAGAATTTGTTGAGATTCAAAAGCAATGAATTTACATTGTAAATTTTATCAGCGACCACCTGCGCATTCACAACAATTATTTTTAACTTCAAGAATAATATTGTGTAATTAATACATTAAATAATGTTTATATAAATAAACGATTTACAAGGAAAATCTTACTTTTAACGCAACAGGAGCAGCCTGGACTACTGCAGATATTGTTGAATGTGTCCTCATCTGCGTTGCATCTGTCGCTGCAGTGGCCTCCTTTGGCTAAACACGCGCTGGTTGTTGTTTTGCAGTCTGTGACAACATTTAAATTACATTATTATTATATTGATTAAAGTGTTCTGGACAATTATAGAAGATGGAATAAAAAGAGATATGGAGTGAAGCAGAGACGTAAAGATAAGGAGAAAATAAGAACCCACTTTTAAAAACAGTGCAGGTAAGATTGAAAAGAAATTAAAACATGCATGTGTTAAATAACATACATCTACTTCTACATCTACTTAATATTACTAGGTAGATGATTTTGTATGGTGTCCAATCAACGTAGTTGGGACAAAAAAAAACAGTTCAAAGGGCTGCATGACAAGTCCACAGCCAGCAGACGACAGCCTCACTCCCTCCCTCCCTCACCAAAATGGCTGCTCCCAACATACTCCTTTTGCAGTTATTAAACTCTATATACACGTTACATATCTATCTACATATGTGTTCACCATTCCAGACAATAACATGTTGCCAAAGACCAGCAAGCAGACTATGCTACCTCGACCCTCCCTCCCTCACCAAGATTACTCCTACCATCATACTACGCACATCGCTAATTCTTACCACAATCCTACTATTATTAGAATCTTGGGGCCAGATTCATGAAGCAGTTACGCAAGCACTTACGAACCTGTCCATCATTTCTCAATCTTTGGCGGATTTGTTTACAATTATTAAACAGTTAATGAGCTCCGAAGCACAGGAGGCTGTTTACAACAACAACGGTAGATTGGGAAGCTTTCAGGTTTGTAAACTATTTAATTAATGTAACCAAAGCCGTCAGAGCTTGAGGAAAAATATACACGTTCGTTAATACTTGCATAACACTTCGTGAATCTGGCCCCCTGGTCACTAAATCATGTAACTGAATAATTTTCCACAAGTTTATTTGCAAAGGAACATGAGAAGTCGTTTGAAGAATCTTAGATGGACGAAACAATGGCAGTGTGCTGTGGTTAGTGCTGTGAACATCATGAACAGCATTGTGTTCACTAATATCCGAACATTGTACACACTCTTTATTACAGTCTGGCTCTTTTGAAATACTCTCATCGCTAAATAGTACCAGATACATATATATTTTTACATTTATAGGCAATGCTGTGATCAGAAGCTGAACAGCAATGCTGTTAGCTTATGCTGCGTGCGCCAGCCTTGGGTTGCTCACTCAGTTCTGAGGCTCTCACATCCGGGAATCTTGCCTACGATTTAAAAAAAGAAATCTGTCTCCGAGAGTGCTGAGGAAGCTGACCTGAACCTCGTGTAGTCCCGAGTGTTTTGAATGCTTTTCCATACCTATGAGACCCCTGAGGCGCGTTGCACAACACCCGTCAAGAGCCTCAAGACACATTGCGCAGCGCAATAGGTTTATCCCCATTCCCCAGGACACCTGATATGACATCCCATAAGTAGTTACCATAGTCGTTCTTGTTCACTGATGAAGAGGGTCTCTGAGGAAGATACATATAGTACCAGATACATATATATCTGGTACATATATATCTCATATACATATATATATATATATCTCTCTCTGAGAGAGAGAGAGAGAGAGAGAGAGAGAGAGAGAGAGAGAGAGAGAGAGAGAGAGAGAGAGAGAGAGAGAGAGAGAGAGAGAGAGAGAGAGAGAGAGAGAGAGAGAGAGAGAGAGAGAGAGAGAGAGAGAGAGAGAGAGAGAGAGAGAGAGAGAGAGAGAGAGAGAGAGAGAGAGAGAGAGAGAGAGAGACAGAAACAGAGCCAGAGAGAAAGAGAGAGAGAGACAGAGACAGAGACAGAGAGAAAGAGAGAGAGAGAGACAGAGACAGAGAGAGTAAGTATTTCTCTCACATTCAGTTAAATATTCAGTAGTATGCTTTAAATTTTGCTTATTAAATTTTGCGTATTTATTTCAGTATTAAATAAAGTAGTTTGTGTATTAATTTTTTTTACCACTTTTGACGAATATTTTCATGTAAACTGTGAGTGTTTTGTGTCTCTTGCATAAAGAGACAAAGAAGGGCACTTACCTTTAATGCAGCAGGAACAGTCTCTTGTGAAGCAGAGATTAGGGAGTTGCAACTCATCTACATTGCACGTGCGGTCACAGCGGCCTCCCTTGAGGGCACATGTGAAGGTCAAATCCTGGCACAAGGGCTCTGTCGGTATGAGCAAATTGTGAACATTTGCAGAGGCGAACAATTTTAAATGAAAAGTTGATTGAATATATATAACGATTTTAGGGGATGTCAGTCTAAACACAAATACTTAAGTAAACACAGTGGATTTCATCCCATTACTATCGTTGGTGTAGATCAGATCTCTAAGTTGTGTAAATTTGTCGAAATTATATAAATGTTGCTGTGACTCAGCAACATTTATATATGTGGCCGGATGGCTCATCCAGTTTTGGATGAGGTGAAAACAAACTTTCAACACAAGACAGAACACGAAATATTGGGTAATATTGGGTAAATTAAAGGGAGGAATGGAAGTAAATGCAAAGGGCCTATTGGCCCATATTTCTTGATGCTTCTATATTGGAGCGGAGTCTTGAATTGGGTAGAATATAGTTGTGTATTAATTGGTTGTTGATTGCTGGTGTTGACTTCTTGATGTGTAGTGCCTCGCAGATGTCAAGCCGCCTGCTATCACTGTATCTATCGATGATTTCTGTGTTTTTTGTTAAGACTTCTCTGGTGATGGTCTGGTTGTGAGAAGAGATTATATGTTCCTTAATGGAGCCCTGTTGCTTATGCATCGTTAATCGCCTGGAAAGTGATGTTGTTGTCTTGCCTATATACTGAGTTCTTTGAGGCTTGCAGTTCCCAAGTGGGCATTTGAAGGCATAGACGACATTGGTGTCTTTTAAAGCGTTCTGCTTTGTGTCTAAAGAGTTTCTCGTAAGTAGGTTGGCCGTTTTTTTTATTTTATAGTAAATCGTAAATTGTATCTTCTGATTTTTGTCTGTAGGGATAACGTTTTTATTAATATCTTTCAGGACCCTTTCCTCCGTTTTATGAGCTGTGGAAAAGAAGTTCCTGTAAATAGTCTAATAGGGGGTACAGGTGTTGTGTTAGTTGTCTCTTCAGAGGTTGCATGGCGTTTCACCTTCCTTCTTATGATGTCTTCAACAAAACCATTGGAGAAGCCGTTGGTGACTAGGACCTGTCTTACCCTACAGAGTTCTTCATCGACTTGCTTCCATCCTGAGCTGTGGCTGAGAGCACGGTCGACATAAGCGTTAACAACACTCCTCTTGTACCTGTCTGGGCAGTCACTGTTGGCATTGAGGCACATATCTATGTTTGTTTCCTTAGTGTAGACTGCAGTGTGGAAACCTCTGCTCCTTCCCATGACTGTTACATCTAGAAAGGGCAGCTTCCCATCCTTCTCCATCTCGTAAGTGAAACGCAACACAGAATTCCGCTCAAATGCCTCCCTGCAGATGTCTGACATCAGGTACCTGTGTAAAAATGTCTTCAACATACCTGCAGTATATGGCCGGTTTCAAGTTCATGTCGACTAAGACCTTTTGTTCGATGGTACCCATGTAGAAGTTCGCAAACAGGACACCTAGGGGAGAACCCATGGTGACCCCATCTACTTGCTTATACATGTGCCCATTCGGGATCAAGAAGGGTGCCTCTTTAGTACAAGCTTGCAGTAGTTTCCTCCGAATGTTTTCTGGTATGTCAAGAGAAGTACAGGCCGGATCACGATACACTCTGTCCGCTATCATCCCGATTGTTTTATCCACAGGTACGTTGGTAAACAGTGATTCTACGTCCAACGAGGCTCTTATCCCTGTGGCCTGTGTTCCCGCAGTAAGTCAACAAATTCTTTGGAGACTTCAGGCTGAAGACGCAAGGAACATAAGGAGTCAGCAAGCCGTTGAGTCGCTTTGCCAGTCTGTACGTGGGTGTGGGTATCTGGCTGATGATTGGCCGAAGTGGGTTTCCAGGCTTGAGTGTCTTGACATTTCCATACGCGTATCCAGGTTGTATTCCCCAATAATCTTTGGCAGGTGGAGTCCGGATTTCTTGGCGTTCACAGTTTCGATCAATTTGTTGACCTTTGCTTTAATTCGGCTGTAGTGTCCTTCGTTACCCTTTGAATTTAAGTGGTCAGAGAGAATGAGGTTCATTTTCCCAGATATTCGCTTTTTTAAGAATGACGTATATTGGCGACTTGTCCCCTCTCCTGACGACTATCTCCTTGTTCTCACGAAGGCTCTTAGCTGCCGCTTTGAGCTCGGGGACAGTATGGTGCTTCTGTAGTTGTATATATATCTATTATAATCCTGAGGAAACTACTGTCCAAGCTTGTACTAAGAGGCACCCTTCTTGATCCCGAATGGGCACATGTATAAGCAAGTAGATGGGGTCACATGGGTTCTCCCCTAGGGTCCTGTTTGCGAACTTCTACATGGGTACCATCGAAAAAAGTCTTAGTCGACATGAACTTGACACCGGCCATATACTGCAGGTATGTTGAAGACATTTTTTACACAGGTACCTGATGTCAGACATCTGCAGGGGAGGCATTTGAGCGAATTCTGTGTTGCGTTTCACTTACGAGATGGAGAAGGATGGGAAGCTGCCCTTTCTAGATGTAACAGTCATGGAAAGGAAGGAGGTTTCCACACTGCAGTCTACACTAAGGAAACAAACATAGAATGTGCCTCAATGCCAACAGTGACTGCCCAGAAGGTACAAGAGGAGTGTTGTTAACGCTTATGTCGACCGTGCTCTCAGCCACAGCTCAGATGGAAGCAAGTCGATGAAGAACTCTGTAGGGTAAGGCAGGTCCTAGTCAACAACGGCTTCTCCAATGGTTTTGTTGAAGACATCATAAGAAGGAAGGTGAAACGCCATGCAACCTCTGAAGAACAACTAACACAACACCTGTACCCCCTATTAGACTATTTACAGGAACTTCTTTTCCACAGCTCATAAAACGGAGGAAAGGGTCCTGAAAGATATGTAATAAAACGTTATCCCTACAGACAAAAATCAGAAGATACAATTACGATTTACTATAAAATAAAGAAAACAGCCAACCTACTTACGAGAAACTCTTTAGACACAAGCAGAACGCTTTAAAGAGACCCAATGTCGTCTATGCCTTCAAATGCCCACTTGGGAACTGCAAGCCTCAAAGAACTCAGTATATAGGCAAGACAACAACATCCTTTCCAGGCGATTAACGATGCATAAGCAACAGGGCTCCATTAAGGAACATATAATCTCTTCTCCACAACCAAACATCACCAGAGAATCTTAAAAAAACACAGAAATCATGGATAGATACAGCGATAACAGGGCGGCTATACTAACTGCGAGGCACTACACATCAAGAAGTCAACACCAGCAATCAACACCAATTAATACCACTACTATATTCTACCCAATTCAAGACTCCGCTCCAATATAGAAGCATCAAGAAATATGGGCCAATAGGCCTTTGCATTTACTATCATCTTCCCTTATTACCCAATTACCAATTTTCGTGTTCTGTCTGTTGTGAGTTTGTTTTCACCTCACCCCAAACCATATGTAAATGTCACCTCACCCAAATGCAGGTATTTAAACTCTGTTCAGTTATAGACGTTCTGTGTGTGTGTAACTAAAGTCTTTGAAAATGTATAAGTTTTACGAAACGCGCTCAAGTGTCGCGTCAGACTAAGAAATAAAGAATGAATTTTGGAGAATTGACTTTTTAATTTACCGTCATCAGTAAAAACAAACATAAGGAAAATTGAGAAAATTCGTGGTAGAATTATTAATCTTACTTTTTCGGTCATATTTAATAACATATAATATATATATATATATATATATATATATATATATATATATATATATATATATATATATATATATATATATATATATATATATATATAT
>WNGS01165835.1:0-14650 GCA_020271785.1 Procambarus virginalis | reverse complement strand
GGAAGAGAGGAATTAGTGAAGTGTGCGAAGTCAGCTGACACTTACAGCCTCATCCACCGGCTGACTCCAATCCTACCACGCAAGAAGTCTTGGTACTTACGAGAAAGCGAGCCAGATCAAGGTACCTCTCAACTGTACTGCAGGTATTGTCGATTATATGGGACACCCATTGACAAATGTGGTAAGTCCCAATCTTAAGGGAACGTCGAACCCCTAAGTCTAAAACTACTCACCGACTAAGTCCGGTAAGCCTGTAATGAATGTTGGTGTTCATGCTAATGATCTCTCTCTCTTTACCAGCATCTATATCCAGGAACTATCTCTACCCACGGTTCAGATTCAGAGGGACGTTTCGGACTTAAGATCCTACGGGACACAGCGGCTCTACAATCGATCGTTTTGAAATCGGCTGTGCCCAACGTCGCCTACACAGAGAGACTGTGTTCATCACTGACCTTACTGCTACAACTCCTTATCCACTTGCCCGAGTTTACCTGGATTGTCCCTTCGTGACCGGTGAAGTCCAAGTCGCCGTCAGGGAAAAGCCTTTTCCCATGCCTGGAGTGCAACTTCTCCTGGGCAACGACTTGGCAGAAGACCAACAACCAAACACCTGATCATCAAGGACATATCCAAGGTAAGCAACTCTGTGGTGGATAACCCGATTTTTGAACATTTCCCAGTAAAGGTTCAAGAGAGTGATGAAGGTTCTCCTCCTGTTATGGTGACCACCCGTGCTCAAGCTGCACGTCCACAGCCAGCCGACTCTACTGCTACCGCTGTCCCTCAGGACCCTTCGAAACTACCCCCTAACCTGACCGCGGTGGAGTTCCGTAAGTTACAGAGAGATGATCTTACATTGACACCATTATTCTTTCAGGCTGAAACCCCATCCGACAGTGTTCCTGGGTTCTTTATGGAGAACGAAATACTCTATCGCAGGTATAGACCCAGTAACTGAAGGACGAGGACGATTGGGCAAACGTTGAACAACTAGTGATTCCCACCAGCCTGCGGCCCACGATTCTACACCTGGCCCACGGCGCTTTGTCACACTATGGGTTCAACAAGACTTACCATGGAATTCGACAAGACTACTACTGGCCAGGTATGGTAAACGACATCAAACTATGTCAAATTATGCCACGTGTGTCAGTTAGCCGGGAAACCGAACGTTTCCATTCCCAGAGCACCACTGATACCCATCCAGGTGCCTGAGGAACCGTTCCACAAGCTCATTATCGACTGCGTTGTCCTTTGCCTCGGACCAGTGCAGGCAACGCATATATCTTAACCATCCTGTGTCCTACCACCAGATTTCCGATAGCAGTTCCAGTAAAAATATTACAGCTGCTACAGTGGTGAAGAATCTACTGAAAATCTTCACCCAGTATGGATTTCCGAGGGAGATTCAGAGCGACTGTGGTACCAACTTCACCAGTGATCTCTTCAAACGGACTCTGGAGGAGTTCAACATCAAACAGGTACTGTCCAGCCCCTATCATCCTGCTTCACAGGGTTCTCTCGAGCGTAGTCATCAAACCATCAAGGCACTCTTAAAAAAGTTCTGTAATGAGACCTCAAAGGATTGGGATAGGCAAATTGATCTCATCATGTGTATTTTCAGAAGTCTTCCCAACGAGTCACTAGGAGTATCTCCTTATGAGATGCTCTACGGACGTAAGTGCCGTACACCTCTCAAGGCTTTCAAGGATTCTCTACGTGATGACACCTTCAGTGAGCATCAGAGTGTGCCCCAGTATCTCAAAATCTCCGACACATTCTAGAGAGGGTCCATTCCTTTGCTAGCAACAACCTACAGAAAGCCCAGGAGAGGATGAAGACTCGTTACGACCAGCACTGCAAGTAGTAAGTTTACACCAGGAGACTTAGTGCTTGCCTATTCCCTATCCCAGGTTCTCCTTTACAGAACAGGTTCTCAGGACCCTACCGTGTTAAGGAGTGCCGGAACAACTTCAACTACGTTCTCGAGACCCCCGATAGGCGGCGGAAGACCCAGCTGTGCCACATTAATTTACTCAAGCCCTACCATGGGGTTCCTCCCACTGTGTTAACCAATTTCACCTCATTTACAGGTCCATACAGCCACAGTGAGACCTTCCCTGCTTCTCCTTCCGAGAGCACTGACACTGAGACAGCGCTCTCTAACTCTCGGAAATCCTTACTAACCTTCAACATCATTTTCAGGACGATAATAGTGCTCCACTAATCAAACTCGTCAGAGAATATCAAGAGTTGTTTCGAGATGACCCCCAAGAGTGTACTGTAACTCAGCACGACATCCAACTGCTACCTGACACCCAGCCGATTCGCCAACCATTCTACCGAATCAGCCCGAGCAAAACGGAAGTCATGCGGCTGAGGTACAGTATCTCTTGGACCATGGACTGGCTACCCCCTGTGAGTCCCCCTGGGCCTCACCATGCATCCTGGTACCCAAACCTCACGGCAAAATCCGTCTGTGTACGGATTATAGGAAGTTGAACCAGGTCACAGTGAAGGACGCCTACCCAATACCCAGGGACGACATTCTGGATGCCATTGGTAATGCCCGCTACCTGTCTCAGGTAGACCTACTAAGGGCTACTACCAGGTGAGTTTAACGGAGCGAGCTAAGGTACTGTCCGCCTTTATAACCCCGTTTGGTCTCTACAGGTACAATCGCCTTCCCTTTGGACTCTGCAATGCCCCAGCCACCTTTCAGAGAGCTGTCAACCGCGTCATCCAGGGCTTGGAAAACACCTACGCCTATTTGGACGACATCGTGGTAGCATCCAACACCTGGAGCGAACACCTGCTCCAGCTACAACGATTGTTCTACAAGCTCCTGAAAGCCGGCCTCACCATCAATTTGGGCAAGTCCACCTTCGCGAAAGGTAAAGTGCGGTACCTGGGTCATGTTATAGGGAGTGGCAGCCTGGCTCCGTTAAACATTCACATTCAAGCAATCCAACAGTATCCACAGCCTACTACCAGGAAGCAGCTCCTGCGCTTCCTTGGTCTTGCTTCCTATTACCGTAGGTTTGTGAAGAATTTTAGCACTGTTGCAACCCCATTAATCACCTTAACCAGTCCCAAGCAACGGTATAATTGGACCAGAGAGCAAACCGTTGCATTCGAACAACTCAAATTCCTCCTCTGTTCTAATCCCATTCTCGCCTCACCAGATATCAAGAAGCCTTTCATCCTCCATGTCGACGCCAGTGGTACCGGCATCGGAAGTGTCTTAATGCAGCAGCGAGGCGAGGAGGTTCTACCTGTCAGCTACTACAGTTGCAAGTTGAAGCCTCATCAGAAGAACTACAGTACTATAGAGAAGGAACTCCTGTCCATCGTCCTGAGCTTACAACACTTTGCACCATATCTGCACGGTGCTAGGTCCACTACCATCTATTCGGACCACAACCCTCTGAGATTCTTACATCAAGCCCAATTTAATAACCAACGTCTGCTGCGATGGGCTTTATATCTTCAAGGCTTCAATTTAAGATCTGCTACATCAAGGGGCCTGATAACATCATCGCTGATGCCCTCTCCAGAGTGCATGAGGTAGAGGCAGCTCCACCTCCCACTCTACCTCCAGTGGACATGATTCACCGGAAACAGCAGGCTTCGGGGGAGAGTTGTGACGATAATCTCTTATCAGAGATTTAGCATGCTATTTCTGCGACTCATCCTGTCCTCATCAATGTACAAGATACGTTTTGTAGTGGCTAAACGTACATATTAAGATAGCCACACGTACCAGCAACTCCCTCCTCCCCCCCACTCCAGCACCTGCTGCACCTGGTCGACGCGCCGAACCCTTCAACTGCCTAACTAGCGACTTGCGGCCATCCAGCTTCCTCATTGGCCGCCAACCAACACTCCACTCCGGCTCCTCGCCAATCACAAGACCTCGCCAGTTATTGTTGGAGTCCCTTGCGTTTCTGCCAGCCAGAATATTGTGTGCTCGCAAGCTATGAACTCCTAAGTGACTCACCTTGTGTGGTCAAATAGAGGTTTATAGTTAGTGCATATATTCCAGCATTCATATTTTATTTACTTTTGAATGTCAATTCTCCTCCCCATTAACGTAATCTATTTTCATGTTTATGTATTTTTTTCCACTTGACATTTTTTACCATTAAGCCAAGATTTTGCATTTGTTTCAATTTGTGTTTTTTATTGTTATTAAAATCCAGTTTTATTATTGTCTTTCATATTTCCTACCTTACCACAGATTACCAATCACGCAGTCATTCTTTTTTTTCTCTTTTTTTCCTTTTCTTTTTTTTATATATTATATGTGACCCAGCACTGACACCTGCTAGTTGGAAGACTGCCGACCACCATTTCCAACTCGTTACCGTCACAATATATATATTATATATATATATATATATTATATATATATATTTATATTTATTATATATATATATTTATATGTCACAATATATATATTGTGACAGTGTTCCCCCCCTTATATTTCTCCCACGCCTGCTGTAAGAGTCATGTCCACTTTAACCGAGCGTTCTCTACGTCGCGGGCATCGGTTTGACATATGTGGGAGAGTAGTGTTCTCGCAGTGCCGAGGAATTTGTAAAAGAAGAATATTTTGGCCTGTGGTATAGGCCCTTTAGGAAGCCAATATGGTGCTGCTCCTCCGTTTTGCCGCCAAAACTGTGTGACGTCAGTGACACCTGATTGGTCACCGTCAGTGAAGTGGCATTGGGAGCCAATGATAACCTCCCTTGGCAAGTATGACGTCACGAGGGCAGGGGAGTCCAGCTATCGCGCCGCGTTGGCGCCATCAGTCTGAGACCCCCCCAACACACGTCCGACCATCAAGGAGGTCGGACGTGTGTTGGGGGGTCCTGTCAGTTGGACAGTTTACCCCATCTCCGGAGGATTTGCGCATCACCAGCGGTCTGCCAGCACCTGTGGGGTCTTCCTTCGTTCATGTGTTGAGCCGAGGAGGGAATTGACAGAATATTGAGCAACAAGTGCTCCAGGGACAGGTGTTGTGCAAGAGTGGAGTCTATGCAGTGATGGCTGATAGCTTCGCAGTGATGACGTAGCGGCTGGGCCAGTCCTCCGTGAGTGAGACCATCAGTCCGAGACAGCACGTCAAGGTGGACGGAGGTGCGGAGGTTGATCCTGTCAGTCTGACAGTAGTACGCCGATCCCGTGGAACGTACGCGTCACCCCGTTGTCTGCAAGTACGCCAAGAGGTCTTCCTTCATTCCATGTGTGTGGACCGAAGAGGGAATTGACAGAATATTGAGCTTCAAGTGCTCTGGAGTCGGGTGCTGTGCAGGTGGAGTTTAAGCAGTATTGTCTGGGACGTCTGATAGCTTCACAGTGACAGTGTAGCGGCGGGCCATTCCACGGGAAAGCAGCGAAAGATACTAATTGGGAATCCGTACGACTGTAGCCGAGATGTAGGCGGACAGCAGTAATTGAGAGGGAAGTTGATGGCCAGGAGACCGACTCCAACCGTACAAGACGTGGAGGAAGAGCAAGGACCTGCGGAGGACAGAACTCGGCGAGATGCGATTATCCTGGGACCTTGACTTGGGTTCCTGGAGGACACGGCAGTGTGTGTGTGGAGGTGTTCTCTACACGAGACGAGAGCCTGGACCAGGAGCTACAACTCAACTCTCACCGGAGGATAGGTGGAAGTAGGTGATTATAGTTCCCTCCCAATTCCCCTTTAGTCAGCTATATATATATTTAGCCAGAGTATCTTTCATGCTGTGAGCAAGTCTCACCTGGATCTATGACACATTAAGGCATGGTTGTGCAGAGTGAGGCGGTATAGAGAACTCACGGTATTTATTTATACATATGTGTGGTGTGTGCAAGCACCTGGATTTATTGAAGAATTTGCTGTGACGATGATTTATTTCAAGTGACTTTACCATGATGATGTATTGAGAAAATATATATATTATTCTAGTGAACCAGTTATTGGTGTTAGGCTATGTGCCCAGTATTTGTATTATTACTATTATTGATATCCATGCTTTATCTATATATGTATGTCATGCCTGTGTATTGAATAATTTTACATGTGTGCAGTGATCAATTGAATATTCGCCTGCGAAAGGAATTACTGAGAACTCCAGTGTTATATCTTGTTGCATTCGATATCATTATATGAAGTGCAGTGCAGTACGACATGATAGCAATTTATTGTGGGCATTAAAATAGAAATGTTTGATTAAGCTCGTAACCAATGCAGTGATTCAAGTGCGTTATATTGTCATCATAGCAGCAATCGTGTTGTGTGATCAATACAGTAATTAATGAAAATTTAAAGTAACGGGCGCCTCATGCTAGATGAACAAACAAATGAACGGTCGTGCGGTGGTAGCCGCCCCAGCTGATCTTGACAGTTGACGTGAGAGAGGGGGAAGTGTATTGCCATATAGGTGTGCCCCAAATTATCTATGAAGAGAGAGCGACTTCTGCATTGTACTTGTGTGTTTATTGATATATGAATATGATGTTTTAAGTAAAACACAAAATACCTTGGTGTTTGTATCATCCCCTCCATATATCTTGTGGCTACATTATACACGGAAGAAGATAGAGTGACAGAAGTAATTACTCGCCTGATACCAGATTTATTGAGAGTACTCATGCCAAGGTTACCACAATCCTGCAATTCCACTCTAGTGTTACTGGACACCGGAAGACACCAGTTGGCGACCTTGTAAGTAGTATAAGAGTCCATGTCGGGGCGGGCACGCAGTGGGAAGAGGGCAAGCTGCGTTCTCACTCATTCTCTGGCTAAAGAGGCCAGCTGGGGGATCGACCGGGATACTCTCCGGGCGTGCAGTGGCGCCACGAGGATCGAGGGAAGACCCGCAGGGCTACGGTGAGTTACGATTGTCACCAATAGTACAACCACTTTGAGAGGATATCTGTAGATACTGTTGTTCTCCCTCCTATACTTGGAACCCCGACGTTGGCGACCGTGACAGGATATCCGGGATAAAGTTCTTGTATACCGTTGCTCACCCCATGAACCCCGACATTGGCGACCTTGCCAGGATAACGATCAAGATAACGGTTGCAATTGTGGTACATTGTTAGTGGTATTAGGTATCAGGCACAGGTTATCACTCATAGTCACAAGATGGAGGGTGATAAGGTAACGAATTTCATTGACACAAGAGACGAGCAGGTGCTGGAAGAGTGCACCAGGGCACAGCTACAGCTACAATCGATCGCCGACCACTTTGGGATAACGTTGAGATCTTCCAAAGAGAAAAACAAACTTTCATCAAAACACAGAACACGGAACAATGGGTATAGATTTGTAACTGCAGACCTCTGCAGTTACAAATCTATACCCATTGTTCCATGTTCTGGAATCAAGATCAAAAACCACATCTAGTATCGGGCCCCTGCGAAAGGAAGACGGAACTTTCACCGATGACAACAAAGAAATGAGCGAGCTACTGAGGAAGCAGTACGACTCTGTTTTCAGCGAGCCATTAAACGCACTAAAGATCGATAACCCAAATGAATTTTTCATGGATATGATACCAACATCAAATCATATATCAGACGTCACCCTATCCCCACTGGATTTTGAAGAAGACATAAACAGTATGCCTATGCACTCTGCACCAGGTCCGGACTCTTGGAACTCCATATTCATCAAGAACTGTAAAAAACCACTATCGCAGGCCCTCCACATTCTGTGGAGACAAAGCCTAGATACTGGCGTTATTCCTGATATACTAAAAACAGCAGAGATAGCACCACTTCATAAAGGAGGAAATAAGGCAGAGGCAAAAAATTACAGACCGATAGCGTTAACATCGCACATCATTAAAATTTTTGAGAGAGTGCTAAGAAGTAAGCTCACAAAATACATGGAAGCACAGCATCTCCATAACCCCCGACAACATGGTTTCAGAACAGGGCGCTCTTGCCTGTTGCAGTTGCTGGACCACTATGATATGGCATTAGATTCTATGTAAGACAAACAAAATGCTGATGTAATTTACACAGATTTCGCAAAAGCTTTTGATAATTGTGACCATGGTGTTATTGCACATAAAATGCGTTCAAAAGGAATTACCGGAAAAATAGGCAGATGGAACTACAATTTCCTGACCAACAGAACCCAATGTGTAATAGTCAACAAAATAAAATCCAGCCCATCAACTGTTAAGAGCTCAGTCCCTCAGGGTACTGTGCTTGCTCCAGTACTTTTTCTCATCCTCATATCGGACATAGACAAGAACACAACCTAAAGCACTGTATCATCTTTTGAAGATGACACCAGGATCTTCATGAGAGTAGGCAACATAGAGGACACGGCAAACCTCCAGTCAGATGTAGATCAGGTCTTTATATGGGCTACAGAAAATAATATGGTGTTTAACGAAGATAAGTTCCAGCTCATGCGCTATGGAAAAAATGAAAATACAAAAACGGAAACCACGTACAAAACTCAGACAAATCATAACATAGCACGAAAAGGCAATGTAAAGGATTTGGGTGTACTCATGTCGGAAGACCTTACCTTTAAAGAACACAATAAAGTGGCCGTCACAACTGCACGAAAAATGACAGGTTGGATAACAAGAACTTTTCACACTAGAGATGCTATACCGATGATGATACTTTTCAAAACGCTTGTGCTCTCTAGAGTGGAGTACTGCTGCACAATGACAGCCCCTTTCAAAGCTGGAGAAATTGCTGACCTGGAGAGCGTGCAGAGATCCTTTACTGCTAGAATCCACTGGGTAAAACATCTAAACTATTGGGACTGACTAAAGAGCCTAAATCTGTACTCCCTTGAGCGCAGGCGGGAGAGATACATAATAATTTACACATGGAAAATATTAGAGGGGCTGGTCCCAAACCTGCACACAGAAATAACATCACATGAGACCAGAAGACATGGCAGGATGTGCAGAATACCCCCGTTGAAAAACAGAGGTGCAACTGGTACTCTGAGAGAGAACTCTATGAACATCAAGGGCCCGAGACTGTTCAACACGCTCCCGCTACACATAAGGGGCATAACTGGCAAACCCCTCACAGTGTTCAAGAGAGAAATGGATAAGCACCTCCAAAGGATACCTGATCAACCAGGCTGTGACTCATACGTCAGGCTGCGAGCAGCCGCGTCCAACAGCCAGGTTGATCAGTCCAGCAACCAGGAGGCCTGGTTGATGACCGGGCCGCGGGGACGCTAAGCCCCGGAAGCACCTCAAGGTAACCTCAAGGTATGGTTCTGTGTTTTGCTGAAAGTTTGTTTTTCACCCCACTATTGTATTACATCACCTCACCCAAATGCAGGTATAAGAGCCAATGCTGTTCAGTCATAAGTTGTGTGTGGATAAACTAAAGTCTTTGAAAATGTAATAAGTTTTACGAAATGCGCTCAAGTGTCGCGTCAGACTAGAAATAAAAGAGAATTTTGGAGAATTGATTTTTCATTTACCGTCAACAGCAAAAAGAAACATAAGGAAGATCGAGAAAATTCGTGTTAGAATTATTAATCTTACTTTTTCGGTCATATTAATATATATATATATATATATATATATATATATATATATATTATATATATATATATATATATTTATTTTATGGAAGGGAGTACCACCTCTGGCTGGAAGAAGGGGGACCCATAGCCTCGGAGGAAATCACACATAACGCATTGGAGGGAATGTAGGTCCCCTCCAATACAGTTTCTGTGTGCTTTTCTCCTACCACCCCCTTCCTTTTTTTTATGCTTTATTGTGTATTTAAAGGTTACAAAACATACAAGACAAATGCCTAAAGGTTATGGATCTCTTGAAGCTCCTCCGCTTCCGGACAGGAACCGAGGACGCAGCAAGCATTTCCCCTCTGGATCGCCACACTGAGGCGCTGAAACAAAAAACTGCAAGCCCTTGGGTCTCTGGTGACGTCAATGAGCTTGGAACCCAATTCCTTGAGAAATCCCAAGGCACTCTTGCCCCAGGGGCCATGCGTCTCAGACGCTATGGGAACAAAGAGGTATTGACCTGCCAGTCGCCTGTATTTGAGAGATTTTGCTGTTTCCCTGTGGTTGGCCGCCCCACCTGCTTGATCAGCTCCGAAGTGTACATAGGTGTCAGCCAGGGTGGATACACATGTGTAGTCCCACACCAACTGTCTACCCTCCTTCCATGAGTATATGGTGATGCCATCAGGGCGAAGTGCGGGGAAATCCGGGTTTGGACCCCTAGGATGCGAGGTTCTCTCTCCGCTGGGCACTTAGCTGAGACGAGGCTTCTCTTGATGATGTCATTGACCTCGTTGTGTCTTGCATGCCAGCCCTTTGTGCTTCCGCAATGCAACCCATGCAGTCCGTATTGGTCTGCTTCCACCCTGTTGCAAATACACTTGTATTCAGTGTGAATTGGGGCACCAAGGCGGAGGGCCACTGCTACACGAAGGGATTCTGGATCTAGGCGCGTGCCCATTGCTGACATGGGTACTGCCAGGAGGAAGTCTCCTGCATGGGGGGCACGCACTGCTCTGAGGCGGGCTTTCTCCTTGTCTGATGTTGCGGCGCTGAGCATGGCATCAGCTACTTTTTCCACTAGAGGGTGGTCCCAGCCGGACTGTTTGTGTTGTTTTGTTGGCTCTATAATGGTTGCTGGGGCTGCCAGAACATCCCACTGATTTGAACATTCAGTGAAAGCAGGATCGTGTATTCCTGCTGAATCTCTCAGGTTGCAGGTAAGATATCTCTGACGAGGTCGTGCGATGCGGGAGGAGGAAAGGAAGGCTGGTAGAGCAATTTGGGAGGCTGTGCGGACACCAAGGCCGCCAAGTCTTACAGGAAGGGTTGCTTGCTCCCACTGAGAGTCGTCCAATGGCAGGTTCAGGACTTTCACCAGCATGGACCTCAGAAGGGTGTCATACACATTTAACTTAGGGCTGCTGTAGGATGGAGAACATCTCAGAAAGTAGGTCAACTTAGGGAGAGACAGGCATCTTGTGAGGAGAAAGAGAGCATCATGGGCATCAATCTTGTCAATCCTGTCCAGCATTCTCTTTAGATCAGTGATTTTTGCAGCCAGGACCTCCTCGATTGCTCGTGGGCCAATGGGGGCACCAGGAGAGTGCAGTCCGGTGGCTCGACAACGAGAATGTCTGGAAGAACATTTTGTATTTGCCCAGTGATGTCTGGGTTGCGGGAGATTATTTCACACTTGGATGCATTGAGAATGAGGCCTAAGGCTGCTCCCTGCTCCTGGATTTTCCTTATATCCTCCAAAATGGTTTCTGGGGTTCCAGCGAGAGTGCCATCATCCAGGTACCAGATGTTTAGCTCGCTTGTCAGACTATCAGTGACCTCTTTGATAGCTAGGCAGAAAAGGAGGGGTGCTAAGGGGTCACCTTGTTGGACACCTTCACATGAGTTTATTTCATGCTCCCCAAAAAGAAGCTTAGAGTCTCCACTGTAGCACGATCGGATGAACGGGTAAAGGTACCCCTATATATATTATATATATATATATATATATATATATATAATATATATATAATATATATATATATATATATATATATATATATATATATATATATATATATATATATATATAGGGGTACCACCTATGGTGCAATTGCAGGTACCCACATCCTCGAAGAAGAAAACAAAGAGCATTCAGAGAAGATCTTGTGGATTCTCACTGAATACTTTATTCTTTTCTTCTCCTACCACCCCTATTATTTTTTTTGTATGTTTTGTTTTATTTTATTGCAATGCTACAGTTTACAGAGAACACACACACACACAAATATATAACAATTAAACAATCAGCGTTCGAAGACCTCGTCCAGCTCCTCGGAGGTTGGGTGCGTACCCAGGATACAGCACGCATTTCCCCTTCGAACTGCGACACTGAGGCGCTGGAACAGGAAACTGACTGCTCGTGGGTCTCTAGTTTTCCCAATGAGTTCCTCACCAACCTCCTTTAAAAACTTGAGTGCACATTTACCCCAGGCACCCAGAGTCTCAGAGCCTATCGGCACGAACCTGTAACAACGTTCTAGGTCTCTGTACTTGTGGATTTTCTTGGTCTCCCTGAAGGTGGCTGCCCCACCTCCCTCCGCTGAGCTGTAACGTAAATAGGTATCAGCCAATGTAGATGCACAGGTGTAATCCCATACGACCTGTTTACCTTCCCTCCATGGCTGCAGGGTGACTCCATCTGGGCGTTTTTGGCTGTTGTCAGGTCTGCACAACTTTGTGCTGGACACCCAGCTGTAGCCAAACTTCTCTTGATGATGTCATTGACTGCTTCGTGTCTGGCAATCTTTCCCTGTGTCTTACGACAGATGAGACCATGGCTGCCGTATTGGTCTGCCCGTGCATGGCCGCAAACACACCGGTGCTCGGTGGAGATAGGGGCGGCAAGGCGCAGAGCAACACCAATACTTAGGGCCCGATGGTCCAGGCGGGTGCCCAAGGCGGAATTAGGGACTGCCAACAGGAAGTCCCCAGCATGGGGGGCTTGCACAGCTAGGAGACGCGCTCTGTCCTTCTGAGAAGCTGCGTCCAGCAATGCTTTGGCGATGTTCTCCACTATGGGGCTATCCCATTTGGCCTGTTTACCGTCGTTTGGAAAAGTTGGTCGAGTGTGTGAATTGGCGAGTGTCCCACTGACCAGCTCCTTCCACAAATTTGGGATCACGAATCCCAATGGAGTTCCTTAGGTATTCTGGTAGTATTTCCTTCACTAATTCACTTGTAGCACTGGTCGAGGATAAGAATGCCGGCAATGCTAACTGTGTCGCCTTGAATACCTATACCCCCGAGTCTAACTGGGAGCGTTGCTTGGTCCCACTGGTCATCTTGCAGGGAGAGGTTTAACACTTTCATAGTTATTGTCTTTAGGAGTGAGTCGTATTCCGTTAATTTTGGGCTGTCAAAGGAAGGAGCACACCTGAGAAAATAGGTAAGTCTGGGCAAGGCCAGGCACCTTGTAAGAAGGTACAAAGCATCATGAGCATCCAAAGCCCCTATTCGCGCCTCCATCCTCCTCAGGTCTTTAAGCTTTTCTTCGAGGACTACCTCAATGGCGTTCGAGCCCAGAGGTGCCCCTAGCAGCACACTGTCGGTGGGAGCGATCACTTGGGCTCCTGGCAATAAGATTCGTACTGCATCTATGATTGGTTGGCTGGATGAGATGATTTCACACTTTGATGGATTTAGTGTAAGGCCTAACTCCTCCCTTAGATTTCACTAGCTGAAGATCTCCTAGCAGGGATTCCTGTGTCCCTGCCAGGGTGCCATCGTCCAGGAACCAGATGTTGAACTCGCTGGACAACCTGCTTGTGACCTTAGCTGCCATGCAGAAAAGGAAAGGGGCACGTGGGTCTCCCTGCTGGACACCTGCGGAAACAACTTCATGTTCCCCAAACAACAGTGTCGATTCCCTACTGTACCCTGCTGAAACGAAAGGAAGTAGACAAGGAAAGCTGGTTCGAACTGCTTCCAGTACCACATCCCTTTTTACCTGGTTGAAGGCATTTTTAAAGTCTAATTTAATTAATGCCTTATTTTCTGGGAGGTCCTTGATATAGGCTCGTGCTGCATGAGCTGCTGCTTCACAGCCATGGGGGACACCAAAACCTAGTTGATGGGGTCGAAGCATCGTTGCAGCGTCTATGCTGATTTTTCTGACAGCTGCCCTAGCAACAAGGCGCCGAAGTGTGTTGCCCACTGCAATAGGTCTGACTCCACCATCCTTCTTCTTAAGGGCACAAAGGGATGCTCTGAAGAAATTGTATCTGGGATCAACCCGGAGAGACAGTCGTTGACAAACTTCGTGATCTCTGACAGTAGTGTCTCGGCAACTTCGCCGAGAACTGGGTTTGTCATCTCCTTGAGGTGCTGAGGTCTTACTCCAGTGTATCCCCCTGCTGAGCCCGGTGGAAATGACATGATGGCTTTGTATACCTCTGATGCTTGGAGGAATAGATGTCCCATGTCTGGGACATTTGTGTCCCGAGCAGTGGGTTCCCATGGTACTCTGGGATGGTGCTTCTCTCTCAGTGAGTCGGCAGTTGCTGTATCTCTAGGGACGATTGTTTCTTCACTGGTAAGTAACCTAATTGCCCCTACTGTGTTGCCCTCTTCAATTTTCTTGGTCACTTGTGTTCCAAGCTTAAAATTATCATTGGAACTCTTGGGTCTTCCACGACGGTTTTTGCATTGAGGAGGGATGGGGATCAAGTTATCAGCTCTGGGGAAATTATTTACTGCCCTAGTGACTGATGAGGCTAGTGACTTGCCTCCTCTTGCAGGTACGCCTAAGCAAATATTGCCAAACAGGAGAAAATTATGCCATGCTTTGATGGTGGCTGCAGCATTAAGATTTTCAGACCGTTCATTCACTTTCCTTAGAAGGTCCGTATATTTCCCTGCTGCAAATGGGCGCGCTGCTTTAGGAATGTGGGGAAGAGTTTTGGTGGTGGATGCTTTGATGGCCCCCAGGAGGTGGTCTGTTGACATGAAGTTTGCTGGGATGTGTGGGGGTGCCGGGAGGACCTGTGGGCCTTCCCTCTCTACAGGTTCCGTCCATGAACCCTCACAGCCGTTGTGCTGACGTAGGGTTTCATCGTTTCTAAGGCT
>WNGS01165834.1:0-11002 GCA_020271785.1 Procambarus virginalis | reverse complement strand
TCTCTCTCTCTCTCTCTCTCTCTCTCTCTCTCTCTCTCTCTCTCTCTCTCTCTCTCTCTCTCTCTCTCCTCTCTCTCTCTCCTCTCTCTCTCTGTCTCTCTCTCTTTTTAAAATGATTGTTTACATTCGTGATTACAATTGTTATTATAAGTATTTATGAGTATTATTACAAGTGTTATTACAATTGTTACTATAAGTATTATTACAATTGTTATTAAAAGTATTATTATAATTGTAAAATAATAACCCCACATAGACTTAGGAAAGTACTATTTGCCTATATCTTGAGATTAGCTTGAGATGATTTCGGGGCTTTAGTGTCCCCGAGGCCCGGTCCTCGACCAGGCCTCCACCCCCAGGAAGCAGTCCGTGACAGCTGACTAACACCCCAGGTACCTATTTTACTGCTAGGTAACATGGGCATAGGGTGAAAGAAACTCTGCCCATTGTTTCTCGCCGGCGCCTGGGATCGAACCCAGGACCACAGGATCACAAGTCCAGCGTGCTGTCCGCCCGGCCGACCGGCTCCCCCTAATATAATACTTTTCTTAAAAGATTTCCCCATTTTGCACCCGCGAGATAAAACTTTAGGGGTTGACAAATGTAATCTTCTTGTTTGTCAAGCTGTTCACTTGAGACCGGTAAGCAAGTCCCAGCTGTGTCTGGGTACAAGTGACAGGATAAACATCCCAGCGGGTTTTCCTCCTATTGGGGAGTGTTGTACATGCTAAGAAGGCGGGATTTTCACTCACAGAATGAGTGGCGCTGCTCCCTGAACTCGCCCCTCGGGGCAAAATTAAAAACAAAGAGTTAAGTGATTTTTACACCACATGAATCAGCTCTGGGATGACCACTGTTCCTTATATATGTCAATGATCGAACCGAAGGAGTATGCTCGCACATGTAAATC
Organism: Procambarus virginalis; assembly: GCA_020271785.1. Classification (NCBI taxonomy): domain Eukaryota; kingdom Metazoa; phylum Arthropoda; class Malacostraca; order Decapoda; family Cambaridae; genus Procambarus; species Procambarus virginalis. The sequence goes on along the minus strand of WNGS01165834.1, from coordinate 10,092 downwards.
CTTGCAGACGATGAAAACCTAATGAGAAATGTAAAAAAGAACAAAGGAGGACTGCAGATAGTTGCCGGAAGATCTTGACAAACTCCTGGAGTGGGCAAACAAATGGTTGCTGGAGTTCGGTCCCAATACGTGTAAGGTAATGAAGATGAGGAAAGAAAAAGATGACTATAAGGTGTCTACACAATAAGGTAAAGGCAGCTACATAAATCAGAGAGACTTGACAGTGGATATAATTCAAACACGAATACCAGAGGCACATGTAGGCAGGAAGACGACGGCAGCTTTGGAACGCTGGCGAGCATTAAAATATTATTTAGAAACATAAACCAGAACGTTTTAAAGGCGACCCTCTCACCTTATGTTAGACCAATTCTGGAATATGCAACACTGGCCTTGAACCCAATCCTTGTGAAGCAGAAAACAAATACTGAAAAAGTGCAGAAGTTTGTAACATGATCTGAGCCAGAGGTAAGAAGGTTAAGCTCTGAGTAAAGGTTGAAGAAATGGACCACACAATGTTAGAGGATCAGTGAAACAGAGGAGATATGATCACAACATACAAAATACTCTTTGGAAATAGAGAGAGTGCACAAGTACAACCTCTTTAAGTTGAGAGAAAGTAGTGCAACGGGATAAGAGGAATCGGGAAATACAATTGATTCGAAAAAGTGAAAGGATATGCTCGAACACTGTAAGGGAGGTCACAAAATGGAATGCACTAAAAGAAGAAATTATGGAAGCTGCCTCCGTCCACAACTTATAAAAACAAGTTCTACACAGATTTTGATCTTCAGAACAGTTAAGTTAAAACGCAACAGGTGCAACCAGGTAATGAAAGGTGGACAGCCCGCCTGCTACCATAACATGGTGTCAACAAGTCTCATAAACTACACACTCACAAGACTCATAACACACTCACAAGACTCATAACACACAAGACTCATAACACACACAAGACTCATAACACACACACAACTCATAACAAACTCACAAGACTCATAACACACACAAGACTCATAACACACACACAACTCATAACACACTCACAAGACTCATAACACACTCACAAGACTCATAACACACACAAGACTCATAACACACTCACAAGACTCATAACACACTCACAAGACTCATAACACACTCACAAGACTCATAAAACACACAAGACTCATAACACACTCACAAGACTCATAACACACACAAGACTCATAACACACTCACAAGACTCATAACACACTCACAAGACTCATAACACACACACACACAAGACTCATAACACACACACAAGACTCATAACACACTCACAAGACTCATAACACACTCACAAGACTCATAACACACACAAGACTCATAAACAACTCACAAGACTCATAACACACACACAAGACTCATAACACACTCACAAGACTCATAACACACTCACAAGACTCATAACACACTCACAAGACTCATAAACAACACACTAACAAGACTCATAACACACTCACAAGACTCATAACACACTCACAAGACTCATAACACACTCACAAGACTCATAACACACACACAAGACTCATAACACACTCACAAGACTCATAACACACTCACAAGACTCATAACACACTCACAAGACTCATAAACAACACACTCACAAGACTCATAACACACTCACAAGACTCATAACACACTCACATGACTCATAACACACTCACAAGACTCATAACACACTCACAAGACTCATAACACACTCACAAGCCTCATAACACACTCACAAAACTCATAACACACTCACATGACTCATAACACACTCACAAGACTCATAACACACTCACAAGACTCATAACACACTCACAAGTCTCATAACACACTCACAAGACTCATAACACACTCACAAGACTAACAACACACTCAAAAGACTCATAACACACTCACATGTCTCATAACACACTGACAAGACTCATAACGCACTCACAAGACTCATAACATACTCACAAGACTCATAAACAACACACTCACAAGACTCATAACACACTCACAAGACTCATAACACACTCACACGACTCATAACACACTCACAAGACTCATAACACACTCACAACACTCATAACACACTCACAAGACTCATAACACACTCACAAGACTCATAACACACTCACAAGACTCATAACACACTCACACGACTCATAACACACTCACAAGACTCATAACACACTCACACGACTCACAACACACTCACAAGACTCATAACACACTCACAAGACTCATAACACACTCACAAGACTCACGAATAACACACTCACAAGACTCACGAACAACACACTCACAAGACTCATAAACAACACACTCACAAGACTCATAACACACTCACAAGACTCATAAACAACTCACAAGACTCATAAACAACACACTCACAAGACTCATAAACAACACACTCACAAGACTCATAACACACTCACAAGACTCATAAAAAACACACTCACAAGACTCATAACACACTCACAAGACTCATAAACAACTCACAAGACTCATAAACACACACACTCACAAGACTCATAACACACTCACAAGACTCATAAACAACTCACAAGATTCATAAACAACACACTCACAAGACTCATAACACACTCACAAGACTCATAAACAACACACTCACAAGACTCATAACACACTCACAAGACTCATAAACAACACACTCACAAGACTTATAACACACTCACAAGACTCATAAACAACTCACAAGACTCATAAACAACATACTCACAAGACTCATAACACACTCACAAGACTCATAAACAACACACTCACAAGATTCATAACACACTCACAAGACTCATAAACAACACACTCACAAGACTCATAACACACTCACAAGACTCATAAACAACTCACAAGACTCATAACACACTCAAATGACTCATAACACACTCACAAGACTCATGACACACTCGCAAGACTCACAACACACTCACAAGACTTATAAGCAACACACTCACAAGACTCATAACACACTCACAAGACTCATAAACAACACACTTACAAGACTCATAACACACTCACAAGACTCATAAACAACTCACAAGACTCATAACACACTCACAAGACTCATAACACACTCACAAGACTCATGACACACTCACAAGACTCATAACACACACAAGACTCATAACACACTCACAAGACTCATAAACAACACACTCACAAGACTCATAACACACTCACAAGACTCATAACACACTCACAAGACTCATAACCACTCACAAGACTCATAAGACACTCACAAGACTCATAACACACTCACAAGACTCATAACACACTCACAAAACTCATAACACACTCACAAGACTCATAACACACTCACAAGACTCATGACACACTCACAAGACTCATGACACACTCACAAGACTCATAACACACTCACAAGACTCATAACACACTCACAAGACTCATAACACACTCACAAGACTCATAACACACTCACAAGACTCATAACACACTCACAAGACTCATAACACACTCACAAGACTCATAACACACTCATAAGACTCATAACACACTCACAAGACTCATAACACACTCACAAGACTCATAACACACTCACAAGACTCATAACACACTCACAAGACTCATAAACAACTCACAAGACTCATAAACAACTCACAAGACTCATAAACAACTCACAAGTCAGAATAACCCCAGAATTCATCAGAGTAAAAATGCTAATACAATATCTAAACTGCAACAATAAAAGAACTTTGCAACAATGCCAGATGAGAAGGTCCTTGAGAGGCGCACCCTCACTCATACTCACTCATACTCACTCATACTCACTCATACTCACTCATACTCACTCATACTCACTTATACTCACTCATACTCACTCATACTCATACTCTCTGAGTGTGAGTGTTGTGTCTGTCTCATGGTGAGTGTTGTGTCTGTCTCATTGTGAGTGTTGTGTCTGTCTCATGGTGAGTGTTGTGTCTGTCTCATGGTGCGTGTTGTGTCTGTCTCATGGTGAGTGTTGTGTCTGTCTCATGGTGAGTGTTGTGTCTGTCTCATGGTGTGTGAGTGTTGTGTCTGTCTCATGGTGAGTGTTGTGTCTGTCTCATGGTGAGTGTTGTGTCTGTCTCATGGTGTGTGAGTGTTGTGTCTGTCTCATGGTGAGTGTTGTGTCTGTCTCATGGTGAGTGTTGTGTCTGTCTCATGGTGTGTGAGTGTTGTGTCTGTCTCATGGTGTGTGAGTGTTGTGTCTGTCTCATGGTGTGTGAGTGTTGTGTCTGTCTCATGGTGTGTGAGTGTTGTGTCTGTCTCATGGTGAGTGTTGTGTCTGTCTCATGGTGAGTGTTGTGTCTGTCTCATGGTGAGTGTTGTGTCTGTCTCATGGTGTGTGAGTGTTGTGTCTGTCTCATGGTGAGTGTTGTGTCTGTCTCATGGTGAGTGTTGTGTCTGTCTCATGGTGTGTGTTGTGTCTGTCTCATGGTGTGTGAGTGTTGTGTCTGTCTCATGGTGTGTGAGTGTTGTGTCTGTCTCATGGTGAGTGTTGTGTCTGTCTCATGGTGTGTGAGTGTTGTGTCTGTCTCATGGTGTGTGTTGTGTCTGTCTCATGGTGTGTGTTGTGTCTGTTTCATGGTGTGTGTTGTGTCTGTCTCATGGTGCGTGTTGTGTCTGTCTCATGGTGAGTGTTGTGTCTGTCTCATGGTGAGTGTTGTGTCTGTCTCATGGTGTGTGAGTGTTGTGTCTGTCTCATGGTGTGTGTTGTGTCTGTCTCATGGTGTGTGTTGTGTCTGTCTCATGGTGTGTGTTGTGTCTGTCTCATGGTGCGTGTTGTGTCTGTCTCATGGTGTGTGTTGTGTCTGTCTCATGGTGTGTGTTGTGTCTGTCTCTTGGTGTGTGTTGTGTCTGTCTCATGGTGAGTGTTGTGTCTGCCTCATGGTGAGTGTTGTGTCTATCTCATGGTGAGTGTTGTGTTTGTCTCATGGTGAGTGTTGTGTCTGTCTCATGGTGAGTGTTGTGTCTGTCTCATGGTGTGTGAGTGTTGTGTCTGTCTCATGGTGAGTGTTGTGTCTGTCTCATGGTGTGTGTTGTGTCTGTCTCATGGTGTGTGAGTGTTGTGTCTGTCTCATGGTGAGTGTTGTGTCTGTCTCATGGTGTGTGAGTGTTGTGTCTGTCTCATGGTGAGTGTTGTGTCTGTCTCATGGTGTGTGAGTGTTGTGTCTGTCTCATGGTGAGTGTTGTGTCTGTCTCATGGTGTGTGTTGTGTCTGTCTCATGGTGTGTGAGTGTTGTGTCTGTCTCATGGTGAGTGTTGTGTCTGTCTCATGGTGAGTGTTGTGTCTGTCTCATGGTGTGTGAGTGTTGTGTCTGTCTCATGGTGAGTGTTGTGTCTGTCTCATGGTGAGTGTTGTGTCTGTCTCATGGTGTGTGTTGTGTCTGTCTCATGGTGTGTGAGTGTTGTGTCTGTCTCATGGTGAGTGAGTGTTGTGTCTGTCTAATGGTGAGTGAGTGTTGTGTCTGTCTAATGGTGAGTGAGTGTTGTGTCTGTCTAATGGTGAGTGAGTGTTGTGTCTGTCTAATGGTGAGTGAGTGTTGTGTCTGTCTAATGGTGAGTGAGTGTTGTGTCTGTCTAATGGTGAGTGAGTGTTGTGTCTGTCTCATGGTGAGTGTTGTGTCTGTCTCATGGTGAGTGTTGTGTCTGTCTCATGGTGAGTGTTGTGTCTGTCTCATGGTGAGTGTTGTGTCTGTCTCATGGTGTGTGTTGTGTCTGTCTCATGGTGTGTGTTTTGTCTGTCTCATGGTGTGTGTTGTGTCTGTCTCATGGTGTGTGTTGTGTCTGCCTCATGGTGTGTGTTGTGTCTGTCTCATGGTGAGTGTTGTGTCTGTCTCATGGTGTGTGTTGTGTCTGTCTCATGGTGCGTGTTGTGTCTGTCTCATGGTGAGTGTTGTGTCTGCCTCATGGTGAGTGTTGTGTCTATCTCATGGTGAGTGTTGTGTCTGTCTCATGGTGAGTGTTGTGTCTGTCTCATGGTGAGTGTTGTGTCTGTCTCATGGTGAGTGTTGTGTCTGTCTCATGGTGTGTGTTGTGTCTGTCTCATGGTGAGTGTTGTGTCTGTCTCATGGTGAGTGTTGTGTCTGTCTCATGGTGCGTGTTGTGTCTGTCTCATGGTGAGTGTTGTGTCTGTCTCATGGTGTGTGTTGTGTCTGTCTCATGGTGAGTGTTGTGTCTGTCTCATGGTGTGTGAGTGTTGTGTCTGTCTCATGGTGTGTGAGTATTGTGTCTGTCTCATGGTGAGTGTTGTGTCTGTCTCATGGTGTGTGTTGTGTCTGTCTCATGGTGAGTGTTGTGTCTGTCTCATGGTGAGTGTTGTGTCTGTCTCATGGTGCGTGTTGTGTCTGTCTCATGGTGAGTGTTGTGTCTGTCTCATGGTGTGTGTTGTGTCTGTCTCATGGTGAGTGTTGTGTCTGTCTCATGGTGTGTGAGTGTTGTGTCTGTCTCATGGTGTGTGTTGTGTCTGTCTCATGGTGTGTGAGTGTTGTGTCTGTCTCATGGTGAGTGTTGTGTCTGTCTCATGGTGTGTGAGTGTTGTGTCTGTCTCATGGTGAGTGTTGTGTCTGTCTCATGGTGTGTGAGTGTTGTGTCTGTCTCATGGTGAGTATTGTGTCTGTCTCATGGTGAGTGAGTGTTGTGTCTGTCTAATGGTGAGTGAGTGTTGTGTCTGTCTAATGGTGAGTGAGTGTTGTGTCTGTCTAATGGTGAGTGAGTGTTGTGTCTGTCTAATGGTGAGTGAGTGTTGTGTCTGTCTAATGGTGAGTGAGTGTTGTGTCTGTCTAATGGTGAGTGAGTGTTGTGTCTGTCTCATGGTGAGTGTTGTGTCTGTCTCATGGTGAGTGTTGTGTCTGTCTCATGGTGAGTGTTGTGTCTGTCTCATGGTGAGTGTTGTGTCTGTCTCATGGTGTGTGTTGTGTCTGTCTCATGGTGTGTGTTTTGTCTGTCTCATGGTGTGTGTGTGTCTGTCTCATGGTGTGTGTTGTGTCTGCCTCATGGTGTGTGTTGTGTCTGTCTCATGGTGAGTGTTGTGTCTGTCTCATGGTGTGTGTTGTGTCTGTATCATGGTGCGTGTTGTGTCTGTCTCATGGTGAGTGTTGTGTATGCTCATGGTGAGTGTTGTGTCTATCTCATGGTGAGTGTTGTGTCTGTCTCATGGTGAGTGTTGTGTCTGTCTCATGGTGAGTGTTGTGTCTGTCTCATGGTGAGTGTTGTGTCTGTCTCATGGTGTGTGTGTGTCTGTCTCATGGTGAGTGTTGTGTCTGTCTCATGGTGAGTGTTGTGTCTGTCTCATGGTGCGTGTTGTGTCTGTCTCATGGTGAGTGTTGTGTCTGTCTCATGGTGTGTTGTGTCTGTCTCATGGTGAGTGTTGTGTCTGTCTCATGGTGTGTGAGTGTTGTGTCTGTCTCATGTGTGTGAGTATTGTGTCTGTCTCATGGTGAGTGTTGTGTCTGTCTCATGGTGTGTGTTGTGTCTGTCTCATGGTGAGTGTTGTGTCTGTCTCATGGTGAGTGTTGTGTCTGTCTCATGGTGCGTGTTGTGTCTGTCTCATGGTGAGTGTTGTGTCTGTCTCATGGTGTGTGTTGTGTCTGTCTCATGGTGAGTGTTGTGTCTGTCTCATGGTGTGTGAGTGTTGTGTCTGTCTCATGGTGTGTGTTGTGTCTGTCTCATGGTGTGTGAGTGTTGTGTCTGTCTCATGGTGAGTGTTGTGTCTGTCTCATGGTGTGTGAGTGTTGTGTCTGTCTCATGGTGAGTGTTGTGTCTGTCTCATGGTGTGTGAGTGTTGTGTCTGTCTCATGGTGAGTATTGTGTCTGTCTCATGGTGAGTGTTGTGTCTGTCTCATGGTGTGTGTGTGTCTGTCTCATGGTGAGTGTTGTGTCTGTCTCATGGTGAGTGTTGTGTCTGTCTCATGGTGCGTGTTGTGTCTGTCTCATGGTGAGTGTTGTGTCTGTCTCATGGTGTGTGTTGTGTCTGTCTCATGGTGAGTGTTGTGTCTGTCTCATGGTGCGTGTTGTGTCTGTCTCATGGTGAGTGTTGTGTCTGTCTCATGGTGTGTGAGTGTTGTGTCTGTCTCATGGTGTGTGTTGTGTCTGTCTCATGGTGTGTGAGTGTTGTGTCTGTCTCATGGTGTGTGTTGTGTCTGTCTCATGGTGTGTGTTGTGTCTGCCTCATGGTGAGTGTTGTGTCTGCCTCATGGTGAGTGTTGTGTCTGTCTCATGGTGAGTGTTGTGTCTGTCTCATGGTGAGTGTTGTGTCTGTCTCATGGTGAGTGTTGTGTCTGTCTCATGGTGAGTGTTGTGTCTGTCTCATGGTGAGTGTTGTGTCTGCTTCATGGTGGGTGAGTGCTTTTCTGATCAACAGAGTGAGTAAAATCACTTGATCAACGGAGCAAGAGAGATGACATGGTTAACGAAGCTAGTAAAGATATCAATAGAGTGAGTCGGATGATTAACGAAGCAAGAATAATGATTAATAGAGCGAGTGAGATGATTAACGAAGGAAGGACCTTTACTTAATCAACACAGGGGAGTAAAACGCGCCAAGCACCCACAAAACGCAGCGTTCCTGCATTTACAAACGATGCCAAGTAGTTTAGATGAAAAATGGCTGAAAATGAGGTGAAATTGGCCAAAGTCGATTCTCAAAATTCATTTTACCGTTCCATATGACCCATAATAGTCCAAAAGTTCTTACTAATTATGCACAAATGTATTTTATCATACATAACTTCTATACAAAAAGCTGGCAAGGGACTCTAATAACTCGAAACTTGTGAGTATATCATTGCTAAAATATATTATTTTATGTGATAATGAGAACGCATAACATACGTCGATGTGTATGGTGTGGGAGTGTTGGTATTATGGTGTGGGAGTGTTGGTATTATGGTGTGGGAGTGTTGGTATTATAGTGTGGGAGTGTTGGTATTGTGGTGTGGGAGTGTTGGTATTATAGTGTGGGAGTGTTGGTATTATAGTGTGGGAGTGTTGGTATTATGGTGTGGAGTGTTGGTATCATGGTGTGGGAGTGTTGGTATTATGGTGGGGAGTGTTGGTATATGGTGTGGGAGTGTTGGTATTATGGTGTGGGAGTGTTGGTATTATGGTGTGGGAGTGTTGGTATTATGGTGTGGGAGTGTTGGTATTATGGTGTGGGAGTGTTGGTATTATGGTGTGGGAGTGTTGGTATTATAGTGTGGGAGTGTTGGTATTATGGTGTGGGAGTGTTGGTATTATAGTGTGGGAGTGTTGGTATTGTGGTGTGGGAGTGTTGGTATTATGGTGTGGGATTGTTGGTATTATAGTGTGGGAGTGTTGGTATTATGGTGTGGGAGTGTTGGTATTATGGTGTGGGAGTGTTGGTATTATGGTGTGGGAGTGTTGGTATTATGGTGTGGGAGTGTTGGTATTATGGTGTGGGAGTGTTGGTATTATGGTGTGGGAGTGTGGGTATTATGGTGTGGGAGTGTTGGTATTATAGTGTGGGAGTGTTGGTATTATAGTGTGGGAGTGTTGGTATTATGGTGTGGGAGTGTTGGTATTATGGTGTGGGGAGTGTTGGTATTATGGTGTGGGAGTGTTGGTATTATGGTGTGGGAGTGTTGGTATTATGGTGTGGGAGTGTTGGTATTATGGTGTGGGAGTGTTGGTATTATGGTGTGGGAGTGTTGGTATTATGGTGTGGGAGTGTTGGTATTATAGTGTGGGAGTGTTGGTATTATAGTGTGGGAGTGTTGGTATTATAGTGTGGGAGTGTTGGTATTATAGTGTGGGAGGTTGGTATTATAGTGTGGGAGTGTTGGTATTATAGTGGGGGAGTGTTGGTATCATGGTGTGGGAGTGTTGGTATTATAGTGTGGGAGTGTTGGTATTATAGTGTGGGAGTGTTGGTATCATGGGTGTGGGAGAGGTGTGGAGGTGTGGGAATGTTGGTATTATGGTGTGAAAGAGTTGGGGAAATTATGACAAGAACCGTTCCCTCCATGTCGACTTGCAATGATGCTGCAATGGGATCGTTTTTCAAGATATTACAATGCAATTGCAACATTGCAAAGCATTGGAAAATTAAAT
>WNGS01165833.1:26392-33112 GCA_020271785.1 Procambarus virginalis | reverse complement strand
CACACCACACTCACTCATCCACACACCAGTTGATTGTTACACCTGTTGATTGACAGTTGAGAGGCGGGACGCAGAAAGCCAAAGCTCAACCCCCGCAAGCACAATAGGTGAGTCAAACAACAAAAACTCAAAAAACCAAACCCACACACTAGGACAACAACACACCCCAACTATACACACCAACATGCGCAAATCACATACAATATCAGCGGTCCATGAATTTCGCTGCATTTCGGAAGCAGATCTAATTAGGAGAACTGGTGTGGTCGCCGAGCACAAGACATATCTGGAGCTGTGATCACACAAGAAAATGTCAAGTAATCAAGTATTCAGATCTGTGTAGAGAGTTTGGAGTGGTGGCCACACGTCAGACACCGGCACCACACGTCCTTCACGGCTGCCAAGGAAACTGAGGTGTAACTGATACATTTATATCATTAGAATGTTGTACTGTGTTGGGTGAAGAGTAGGGATGGGTCACATCACACTGGGAGGGGGGGTCACATCACACTGGGAGGGGGGTCACATCACACGGGGGGGTGGTCACATCACACTGGGGGGGGTCACATCACACTGGGGGGGGGTCACATCACACTGGGGGGGTCACATCACACTGGGGGGTCACATCACACTGGGGGGGTCACATCACACTGGGAGGGGGGGTCACATCACACTGGGGGGGTCACATCACACTGGGAGGGGGTCACATCACACTGGGGGGGTCACATCACACTGGGAAGGGGGTCACATCACACTGGGAGGGGGTCACATCACACTGGGGGGGTCACATCACACTGGGGGGGTCACATCACACTGGGGGGGGTCACATCACACTGGGGGGGTCACATCACACTGGGGGGGGTCACATCACACTGGGGGGTCACATCACACTGGGGGGTCACATCACACTGGGGGGGTCACATCACACTGGGGGGTCACATCACACTGGGGGGTCACATCACACTGGGAGGGGGGTCACATCACACTGGGAGGGGGTCACATCACACTGGGAGGGGGGTCACATCACACTGGGAGGGGGTCACATCACACTGGGAGGGGGGTCACATCACACTGGGAGGGGGGGGGTCACATCACACTGGGAGGGGGGGTCACATCACACTGGGGGGGGGTCACATCACACTGGGAGGGGGGTCACATCACACTGGGAGGGGGTCACATCACACTGGGAGGGGGGGTCACATCACACTGGGAGGGGGTCACATCACACTGGGAGGGGGGTCACATCACACTGGGAGGAGGGGGGTCACATCACACTGGGAGGGGGGTCACATCACAGTGGGAGGAGGGGGGTCACATCACACTGGGAGGGGGTCACATCACACTGGGATCAGGGGGGTCACATCACACTGGGAGGAGGGGGGTCACATCACACTGGGAGGGGGTCACATCACACTGGGAGGAGGGGGGTCACATCACACTAGGAGGGAGGGTCACATCACACTGGGAGGGGGTCACATCACACTGGGAGGGGGGTCACATCACACTGGGAGGGGGGGGGGTCCATCACACTGGGAGGGGGGTCACATCACACTGGGAGGGGGTCACATCACACTGGGAGGAGGGGGTCACATCACACTGGGGGGGGGGTCACATCACACTGGGAGGGGGGTCACATCACACTGGGAGGAGGGGGGTCACATCACACTGGGAGGGGGGGTCACATCACACTGGGGGGGTCACATCACACTGGGAGGGGGGTCACATCACACTGGGAGGGGGTCACATCACACTGGGAGGGGGGTCACATCACACTGGGAGGGGGGTCACATCACACTGGGAGGGGGGTCACATCACACTGGGAGGGGGGTCACATCACACTGGGAGGGGGGGGGTCACATCACACTGGGGGGGTCACATCACACTGGGGGGGGTCACATCACACTGGGAGGGGGGTCACATCACACTGTGAGGGGGGTCACATCACACTGGGAGGGGGGTCACATCACACTGGGAGGGGGGGGCACATCACACTGGGAGGGGGGGGGTCACATCACACTGGGAGGGGGGGTCACATCACACTGGGAGGGGGGGTCACATCACACTGGGAAAGGGGGGTCACATCACACTGGGAGGGGGGTCACATCACACTGGGAGGGGGTCACATCACACTGGGAGGGGGTCACATCACACAGGGAGGGGGGGTCACATCACACTGGGAGGGGGTCACATCACACTGGGAGGGGGGTCACATCACACTGGGAGGGGGGTCACATCACACTGGGAGGGGGGTCACATCACACTGGGAGGGGGGTCACATCACACTGGGAGGGGGGGGGTCACATCACACTGGGAGGGGGTCACATCACACTGGGAGGGGGTCACATCACACTGGGAGGGGGTCACATCACACTGGGAGGGGGGGTCACATCACACTGGGAGGGGGGGTCACATCACACTGGGAGGGGGTCACATCACACTGGGAGGGGGTCACATCACACTGGGAGGGGGGTCACATCACACTGGGAGGGGGGGGTCACATCACACTGGGAGGGGGGGTCACATCACACTGGGAGGGGGTCACATCACACTGGGAGGGGTCACATCACACTGGGAGGGGGTCACATCACACTGGGAGGGGGGGTCACATCACACTGGGAGGGGGTCACATCACACTGGGAGGGGGTCACATCACACTGGGAGGGGGGTCACATCACACTGGGAGGGGGTCACATCACACTGGGAGGGGGTCACATCACACTGGGAGGGGGTCACATCACACTGGGAGGGGGTCACATCACACTGGGAGGGGGGGTCACATCACACTGGGAGGGGGTCACATCACACTGGGAGGGTCACATCACATTGGAGGGGGGGGGGGGGGGTCCCCCTCTCTAGAAGTTAAGTGTAGGCCAGCCTGTCCTGTATACAGTGTACTCACCTATTTAGTTGTGTGCAGAGGTGTATATCCATGTCAATACTCATCTAGGTTTACTCAGAAGTAAATACTCACCAAGATGTGCTTGCAGGGATGAGCTTGACTCCTCCTGGGTTACCAACATTCTTAGTATCATTCAGTGACTCAGTTCCTACGCGTTTCTTATGAAATTTCCATTTATAATTATATGTTGACTTATCCCTAATCCGATCTGTGTCCAACACTTAGTGATAAGTCTAAGACCGACGTTCTTTCTCGTATTCTACGACTCATTTCTGTGTAGATCCGTGAGCCCCTTCCTCCTACTGCTTTGGTCAATGTCCTTGTGTGGCAATGGACAATAGAAAATGATTTTATATATTCTATATGGAAACATTGATTGTAAACCATGATATATATGTGCTTCATCCTACAGTTTAGACTTATAGTCTTGTGTATGACCCTCTGTCCAGCGTGACAGTGAATACCAGCATTATCCTCACTTTAATGAGACTTAATTGAAATTCTCAGATTAGGCAAATTGTAATTAAATTTTGTCAATAAAGATGTTAATAATAAATAATAATAATAATATTGATCTTTGTAATTACTCTTAGTGTGTGTGTGTATGTACTCACCTAATTGTACACACCTAAATGTGCTTGCGGCGGTTGAGCTCTGGCTCTTTGGTCCCGCCTCTCAACCGTCAATCAACTGGTGTACAGTTTCCCTGAGCCTATTGGGCTCTATCATATCTACACTTGAAACTGTGTATGGAGTCAGCCTCCACCTCATCACTTCCTAATGCATTCCATTTGTCAACCACTCTGACACTAAATAGTTCTTTCTAATATCTCTGTGGCTCATTTGGGCACTCAGTTTCCACCTGTGTCCCCTAATGCGTGTGCCCCTTGTGTTAAATAACCTGTCTTTATCTACCCAATAGATTCCCTTGAGAATCTTGAATGTGGTGATCATGTCCCCCTAACTCTTCTGTCTTCCAAGGAAGTGAGGTTTAATTCCCGTAGTCTCTCCTCGTAGCTCATACCTTCTCAGCCTCGGGTACTAGTCTGGTGGCAAACCTTTGAACCTTTCCAGTTTAGTCTTATGCTACACTAGATATGGACTCCACGCAGGAGCCGCATACTCCAGGATTGGTCTGACATATGTGGTATATAATGTTCTGAAAGATTTCCTTACACAAGTTTCTAAAGGCCGTTCTTATGTTAGCCAACCTGGCATATGCTGCTGATGTTATCCTCTTGATATGATCTTCAGGGGGGACAGGTCTGGCGTGATATCAACCCCCAGGTCTTTCTCTCTCTCTGACTCTTGAAGTATTTCATCTCCCAAGTGATACCTTGTATTGGGTCTCCTGCTTCCTACCCCTATCTTCATTACATTACATTTGCTTGGGTTAAACTTTAACAGCCATTTGTTCGACCATTCCTGCAGCTTGTCCAGGTCTTCTTGAAGCCTCAAGCTGTCCTCCTCTGTCTTAATACTTCTCATAATTTTGGCAGTCGTCAGCAAACATTGAGAGGAAGAGTCTATACCCTCTGGGAGATCATTTAGTGTGATCATGTGATCATGTGTGATCTCCCTCTGGGAGATCACAAATGGGTGTGTGTGTGTGTGTGTGTGTATGTGTGTGTGTATGTGTGTGTGTATGTGTGTGTGTATGTGTGTGTGTGTGTATGTGTGTGTGTATGTGTGTGTGTATGTGTGTGTGTGTGTGTGTGTGTGTGTGTTGTATTCACTTAGTTGTATTTTACGGGGGTTGAGCTTTGCTCGTTCGGCCCGCCTCTCAACTATCAATCAACTGTTTACTAACTACACTAACTACTTTTTTTTTCACACCACACGCACACGTACACCCCAGGAAGCAGCCGTGACAGCTGACTAACTCCCAGGTACCTATTTTTACTGCTAGGTTAACAGGGGCATTCAGGGTGAAAGAAAACTTTGCCCATTTGTTTCTGCCGGTGTGCGGGAATCGAACCCGCGCCACAGAATTACAAGTCCTGCGCGCTATCCACCAGGCTACCTGGCCCCCAGGTATGTGTGTGTGTGTTGTGTGTGTGTGTGTGTGTGTGTGTGTGTGTGTGTGTGGTGTGTGTGTGTGTGTGTGTGTGTGTGTACGCGCGACCATCTGGCAGCCGTCGCCCTCTACACCCTGACTACACGGTGTGCACGGTCCTGGGACCGGCAGTGTGAGGGTGTGGCACCATGGTACACTCACACACAGGTACACTCGCACACAGGTACACTCGCACACAGGTACACTCACACACAGGTACACTCGCACACAGGTACACTCTCACAGGTACACTCACACACAGGTACACTGACACACAGGTACACTCACACACAGGTACACTCGCACACAGGTACACTCACACACAAGTACACTCACACACAGGTACACTGACATACAGGTACACTAGACCCACAGGTACACTCACACACAGGTACACTGACACACAGGTACACTCACACAGGTACACTCACACACAGGTACACTCGCACACAGGTACACTCTCACAGGTACACTCACACACAGGTACACTCACACAGGTACACTCACACACAGGTACACTCGCACACAGGTACACTCACACACAGGTACACTCACCACACAGGTACACTGACATACAGGTACACTGACACACAGGTACACTGACACACAGGTAACACTGACACACCAGGTACACTGACACACAGGTACACTGACACACAGGTACACTCACACAGGTACACTCACACACAGGTACACTCACACACAGGTACACTCATACACAGGTACACTCACACACAGGTACACTCACACAGGTACACTCACACACAGGTACACTCACACAGGTACACTCACACACAAGGTACACTCACACACAGGTACACTGACACACAGGTACACTCACACACAAGGTACACTCACACACAGGTACACTCACACAGGTACACTCACACACGGGTACATTAACACACAGGTACACTCACACAAAGGTACACTCACACACAGGTACACTCACTACACGGGTACACTCACACACGGGTACATTAACACACAGGTACACTCACACACAGGTACACTCACCACAGGTACACTCACACACAGGTAAACTCACACACAGGTACACTCACACCAGGTACACTCACACACAGGTACACTCACACACACAGCTACACTCACACACACAGGTACACTCACACAGGTACACTCACACACAGGTACACTCACACACAGGTACACCTTCACACACAGGTACACTCACACAAAGGTACACTCATACACAGGTACACTCACACACAGGTACACTCACACAGGTACACTCACACACAGGTACACTCACAGAAAGGTACACTCACACACAGGTACACTCACACAGGTACACTCACACACAGGTACACTCACACAGGTACACTCACACACAGGTACACTCATACACAGGTACACTCACACACGGGTACATTAACACACAGGTACACTCACACCAGAGGTACACTCACACACAGGTACACTCACACACAAGGTACACTCACACACAGGTACACTGACACACAGGTACACTCACACACAAGGTACACTCACACACAGGTACACTCACACAGGTACACTCACACACGGGTACATTAACACACAGGTACACTCACACAGGTACACTCACACACAGGTACACTCACACACGGGTACACTCACACACGGGTACATTAACACACAGGTACACTCACACAGGTACACTCACACACAGGTACACTCACACAGGTACACTCACACACAGGTACACTCACACAGGTACACTCACACACAGGTACACTCACACACACAGCTACACTCACACACA
>WNGS01165833.1:18892-21392 GCA_020271785.1 Procambarus virginalis | reverse complement strand
CGTTGTCGTGCCTTAAGAGGCGGGACCGAAGAGCTGAAGCTCATTCAACAAACATAACTGGAGGTAAATTCCCACAGACACATCTAGTTAAGAACGCGCGCACACACAAATGCGCACACACACTGCATGCACTGTCGCACGCACACTACGCACACACACACACTACACACACACAAACACACACACTACCTACGGTAGTCTGGTGGATAGCGCACAGGACTCGTAATTCTGTGGCGCGGGTTCGATTCCCCGCCCCAGGCAGAAACAAATGGGCAAGTTTCTTTCACCCTGAATGCCCCTGTTACCTAGCAGTAAATAGGTACCTGGGAGTTAGTCAGCTGTCACGGGCTGCTTCCTGATTGTGTGTGTGTGTGTGTGTGTGTGTGTGTGTGTGTGTGTGTGTGTGTGTGTGTGTGTGTGTGTGTGTGTGTGTGTGTGTAGTGTGTAAAAAAAAATAGTAGTTGCAGAAACACTTGATTGACAGTTGAGAGGCGGCCCGAAACAACAGAGCTCAACCCCCGCAAGCACAACTAGGTAAATACAAGTAGGTGAATACACACACACACACACACACACATCAGGAAGCAGCCCGTGACAGTTGATTGAGCTCACCAGTTGATTGACAGTTGAGAGGTGGGGACCAAAGAGCCAAAGCTCAACCCCCGGCAAGCACAATTAGGTGAGTACAATTAGGTGAGTACATACGGCCCAAGACGTGATGGACTACATCAAGCAGAAATGCAAGTAGGCAGCAAACAAGTTTGTCCCAGTCCAAAAGGAAGACAACGAAATGAAGATGAGAAACCCATGGTTAATCAGAGATGTAGGATAGTTAAACAGCAAAGTAAAAGGGCATGGAGAAACTATAGGAATAACAGGACTCTGGAGAGCAGAGAAAGATTACCAGAATGGCAGGAATGAATATGTCAGGATGAGAAGAGAGGCAGAAAGACAATACGAAAATGACATCACAAGCAAGGCAAAGACTCAGCCTAAATTGCTGCATAGCCACATCAGGAGAAAAACAACAGTAAAGGAACAGGTTATGAAATTAAGGATAGGGGCAGAAGGATTCACTACAAATGACAAGGAAGTGTGTGAGTAACTGAATAAGAAATTCCAGGAGGTCTTTACCTTAGAGCAAGGAGAAATTCCAGAGATAAGAGAGGGAATAGCTAGCTAACCAGGAACCACTGGAAGAGTTTGAGATTATCAGTGGTGAAGTAAGGAAGTGTTTACTAGAGTTGGATGTGACAAAGGCTATAGGCCCAGATGGAATCTGCCCTTGGATACTAAAGAAAGAAGCAGAGGCGCTGTGCCTACCACTCTCCATAGTATATAGCAAATCACTGGAACTAGGGAAACTGCCAGAAATTTGGAAAACAGCTAATGTAGTCCCGATATACAAGAAAGGGAAATAGACAGGAGGCACTGACTTACAGGCTGGTGTCCCTAACCGCATACCATGCAAGCTGATAGAGATGACTGTGCGAAGAAAGCTAGTGGAACATTCTGGAGCGAAGGAACTTTGTAACACAACATCACATGGGTTTCAGGGATGGCAGGTCCTGCCTCAATGGGTTAATTGAATTCTACGACCAGGCCAACAAAAATCAGGCAAGAAAGAGAAGGGTTGGCAGACTGCAATTTTTGGATTGCCAGAAAGCCTTTGACACAGTACCACACACAAGACGCTAGTGAAAAAGCTGGGATCTTCTTGAGGTTATCTTGAGATGATTTCGGGGGCTTTTAGTGTCCCCGCGGCCCGGTCCTCGACCAGGCCTCCACCCCAGGAAGCAGCCCGTGACAGCTGACTAACACCCAGGTACCTATTTACTGCTAGGTAACAGGGGCATAGGGTGAAAGAAACTCTGCCCATTGTTTCTCGCCAGCACCCGGGATCGAACCCGGGCACCACAGGATCACAGTCCAGCGTGCTGTCCGCTCGGCCGACCGGCTCCCTTGATGCAGGCAGGAGATGCAGGCAGGAGTGAAAGGGAAGGTACTCCATTGGATAAGGGAGTACCTAAGCAACAGAAGACAGCGAGGTCACTGTGGAGGGGTGAGGTCTCAGATTGGTGAGACGTCACAAGTGGATGTTCCGCAGGTGTTCAGGCCTTGGACCTCTACTGTTTCTAATATATGCAAATTATCTCCCAGAGGGCATAGTATCGTTTCTCTGCAATGTTTGCTGATAACGCAAAAATTATGAGGAGGCTTGAAACAGAGGATGATAGTAGGAGGCTACAAGATGACCTGGACAGATGGAATGAATGGGTTCAGCAATGGCTGCTCCAAATCAACCCGAGTAAATGCAAAGTAATGAAACTAGGCGGGTGGAAACAGGAGGCCAGATACAGGATACAGAATAGGAGATGCAATACTTAATGAACGGACAGAGAGAAAGAATCGGAGGGATGATATCACCACCAAACCTGTCTCCTGAAGCTCATATAAAAAGAATTACGGGCTGCGGCATAGGTGAGGCTGGCTAACATTA
>WNGS01165832.1:0-10004 GCA_020271785.1 Procambarus virginalis | reverse complement strand
TATAGAAGATGAGAGCTGTGTGCCAGTATAGGAGAAGATGAGAGCTGTGTGCCAGTATAGGAACGATTAGAGCTGTGTACCAGTATAGAAGATGAGAGCTGTGTGCCAGTATAGAAGATGAGAGTGTGTGCCAGTATAGAAGATGAGAGCTGTGTGCCAGTATAGGAAGAAGATGAGAGCTGTACTTACCTAAGTGTAATTACCTAAGTGTAGTTACAGGATGAGAGCTACGCTCGTGGTGTCCCGTCTTCCCAGCACTCTTTGTCATATAACGCTTTGAAACTACTGACGGTTTTGGCCTCCACCACCTTCTCACTTAACTTGTTCCACCGTCTACCACTCTATTTGCGAAGGTGAATTTTCTTACGTTTCTTCGGCATCTGTGTTTAGCTAGTTTAAATCTATGACCTCTTGTTCTTGAAGTTCCAGGTCTCAGGAAATCTTCCCTGTCGATTTTATCAATTCCTGTTACTATTTTGTAAGTAGTGATCATATCGCCTCTGCCTAGCTGTGTGCCAGTATAGGAGAAGATGAGAGCTGTGTGCCAGTATAGGAGAAGATGAGAGCTTGTGCCAGTATAGAAGATGAGAGCTGGGCATGAGGCAGGAACATGGAGGTAAGTCACAATGTGTTATGAGAACAATTAGGTACAGGATAAGTATAGGACTTGCCATCAGTAAGTCCCCAGCCGGCGACCCGACACTTGGTGCCGGGCACGTAGGGGGTGGAGGGCGAGGGCAGACACGCTGGGCTCACAAATCTGGACATCTGGAAGCCTTGCCTTGCTGAGGGAGCACCTTCACCACTGCTATGTCGTTGTTGTAGTGACCACCTGTAGAAACATGTTGTTACTTCTATGGTCACCCCACCAGGAGGAGCTCCAGTGTTGACACGGGTGTGAGGTCACCCCGCCAGGAGGAGCTACAGTGTTGACAACGGGTGTGAGGTCACCCCACCAGGAGGAGCTACAGTGTTGACAACGGGTGTGATGTCACCCCCCCACAGGAGGAGCTACAGTGTTGACAACAGTTCTGAGGTCACCCCACCAGGAGGAGCTACAGTGGGAGGTTTCCCTTTTACACCATTGGAGACAATGGGGGGAGCGTCTATGGGGACACACTCTTGCCTTTACACCAGGGTGGGAGTGCAAAGAGTCTTTTATCATTACAATATTGGGGACATTAGGAGTCACACTCTTGCATTTCTACCAGTGGTACCACCAGGGGAAAGATAAGGGTCTCTTGACCTTACACCAGTGGGAAAAGATAAGGGGTATATTGCCTTTACACCAGTGGTAACACCAGAGGGAGGCTAGGGGGGTTTGCCCCTCCTTTATTATCCACTATGAAACCTTCACAAACACCTACACATTCTAAAATACGACACTCGATTAAGAACTCAACATAAAACGAAATAACAACATTATCCAGGCACAGCTACCAACTCTTGGAGACTTGAGTGTAAAGTACAATCGCAGGTTATAGTCATAAAGTACGGTTAATGGAACAGTCTCACCATTAACTTCCTTGGGTCAAAGATCTGGATGGTAGTCTTAGGTAGACTAAAGACTGGGACAGATCACACTGACAAAAAAATCACATAGATAACACTCAGAAATCTATACATGAATCAGGAATAAAGAACACGTTATATTCAAGAAATATGTCCGGGACGCAGTGAGGAACATGCGCTGGACTTTGTGTACTTAGCCAATAACTACCCGAGTCATTCCACAATACTCGCACATTTGAAGCATCGAAACACAACTACTGAACAACCCCTGGAAGAATCACTGCCTACACCTCTGCAAGTCTTGATTACTAAGGTTATCATTGAAGATATTAACAGGCTCTTCTCTTCTCCCCCCCCCCCTCACTCTTGGTTACCCCAGCACATCGTTCCTTACCCTTCCCCCACCTCCTCCTCTACTCCAGCACTTCCGCCGGTTCCTCAGGCGCCTCCCATCCCCTACTCACCTACACGAAGTCGGGATGGATGACCCAGGAGTCAATTTCAACATCTGCTCGGCTGGGTCCCAGACGTTCCGGTCATGGTCTCCCACCTGTGGATGATGGTTATGTTAGCCACACACACTTGAAGGCCAGCTGTGCCACACACACACACTTGAGGCCAGCTGTGTCATACACACTTGAGGCCCAGCTGTGCCATACACACTTGAGGCCCAGCTGTGCCATACACACTTGAGGCCCAGCTGTGCCATACACACTTGAGGCCCAGCTGTGCCATACACACTTGAGGCCCAGCTGTGCCATACACACTTGAGGCCCAGCTGTGCCATACACACTTGAGGCCCAGCTGTGCCATACACACTTGAGCCCAGCTGTGCCATACACACTTGAGGCCCAGCTGTGCCATACACACTTGAGGCCCAGCTGTGCCATACACACTTGAGGCCAGCTGTGCCATACACACTTGAGGCCCAGCTGTGCCATACACACTTGAGGCCCGCTGTGCCACACGCACACACTCACAGCACAAACACAGAAGAGAAAACACAGCGGAACATAAAAGACAAAGCTGTATAAGACATTCTTGTACTGTGCTCAGAGTTGCTAGTGCAGGCTGGTAGAATAAACTCTCATCTCATGTTTTCTCCTGAGTCTTTGTATGACTAACCATCCTATGAGATGGGGATGTTAGACGAACTCAAGAGTCAAACCAAAAAATAATGGCAATTCGGAAAAAAATACAAGAAAGCTGAAACTGTATTAATTCTGTTTGTATGATTGCTAGTTTCCCCTCTCGTGAGACGTTAGCTCGCGCCGTCTTGGCGGGAAAAAAATGGCGCTGAAAATGTGTTTTTGTCAAATATCTCTTTTCTGTCAGTTTTAGCTAAATAGTTAACGGATACTTTTAAAAGGAAATTTAATTTTCCAAAAAGTGGTCCTTAGCAGATTCAATGTCGGATTAATGGTTTCAGAGAGAAAAAAGTCGTAAATATAATTATTAATTTCTAGATAATTTATACTTTTGGTACAAAAAATGTGGTTATTTTTGCTTGCTTTGTTTTTAAGAACTATACATAAAGGTTATAAGAAAGCTGTAAGAGTAAACTAATAATGTTAGTAAATAATTTAGTATTTCTCATTTTCATGACTGGATACTTTATAATTGTCATGTTTGTCTGTTACTCCCAAGATACAGCAAATAATAACACTTATGTTTATAATTATAGTTGTTATATTGTTATTGTGTTGTTATAATTACCGTAATTGAAAAAATATTTTCCACCGGGTTTAGGCTTAATTCCAGCTTTCTGGAAATTTTTCCCGAATTCCAATGCTAAATGTCTAGGCTATCGTAGCTAACTCCTGCTCTATACTATGTAAGGTAAGATGTTTATTCAGGTAAAGGTACATTGAAAATGAGTTACTGATATAATGTTGTATTAATAAATAGAGCTAGTACATACTATGCCTGAAGCCACTAATACGAACAGTTTTAATCTCATACAGAATACCCTGTATTCTAACAGAATACCCTGTAATCTTCATACAGAATACCTGTAATCCTCATACAGAATACCCTGTAATCCTTCATACAGAATACCTGTAATCCTTCATACAGAATACCCTGTAATCCTTCATACAGAATACCCTGTAATCCTTCATACAGAATACCCTGTAATCCTTCATACAGAATACCCTGTAATCCTTCATACAGAATACCCTGTAATCCTTCTACAGAATACCCTGTAATCCTTCATACAGAATACCCTGTAATCCTTCATACAGAATACCCTGTAATCCTTCATACAGAATACCCTGTAATCCTTCATACAGAATACCCTGTAATCCTTCATACAGAATACCCTGTAATCCTTCATACAGAATAGGGAAGCTGGACATTGGTGTAATTACCTAAGTGTAGTTACAGGATGAGAAGTACGCTCGTGGTGTCTTGTCTTCCCAGTGTGTGTGTGTGTGTGTGTACTCAAGTGTGTTAATAATATACAAGAGAGGATTGACCTTGATGCGGTAGTCGTGACGAGAGAGCCCCGGGACCTGGAGGCAGTGGGCGGCGGTGATGATATGGGAGCTGGAGATGATGGCGCCTCCACAGTGGTGGGTGAAGCCCTCTCCGCGTCGGTACACCTCGATCATCACCTGTGAAGGAGGACTCTGGTGGTGATGGTGGAGGTGGTGGTGATGGTGATGGTGGTGTGTGGTGGTGGTGGTGGTGGTGATGGGGATGGTGGTGGTCATGTTGATGGTTGTGTGTGTGGGGGGGGGGGTATGTAAACACACACACATATATTAATATCTCTAGAACCCAACCAGGATTCGAACTCCGATCGCCTGGGATCACCCCAGGTGTACAGAGTACCGTAACCATTTCACCACAGATGATCTCCAAGGATTGCTCAGTCATGGAGCTTATTAACTAAGCTCCATGACTAAGCAATCCCTGACGACATGCGTGGTGTAATTATTGGTTCACATTGATAGGCT
Organism: Procambarus virginalis; assembly: GCA_020271785.1. Taxonomy (NCBI): domain Eukaryota; kingdom Metazoa; phylum Arthropoda; class Malacostraca; order Decapoda; family Cambaridae; genus Procambarus; species Procambarus virginalis. The sequence continues at coordinate 5,532 of WNGS01165832.1, read as the reverse complement.
CAGCGCTGGCCGAGCATGTTCAAGTGATTGATGAGAACATGCCCAAAATTGCACCACGAGTGTCGTTAGGGATTGCTTAGTTAATAAGCTCCATGACAGCAATCATTATAGACGATCTGTGGTGAAGTGGTTATGGCACTCTGTACGATATGAGAGCCGCATCATGGAACAGGAGATGGGTAAGATGCAATAGACCTATTGCCCAATAAGTGAGGTGCTAGCTTCATTTTCACCTCATCCCCGCCTATATATCCGGCAGCAAGAAACTGTGACACACCTACAGGTTACACACAGCACCGCTCCTGTGCCAGGTAAGTTCACTACGGGCTCACCATAGCCCGTGCTACTTGCCCCGCTCCTGTGCCAGGTAAGTTACGGGCTCACCATAGCCCGTGCTACTTGGAACTTGTTCCGAGTAGCTGAATCTATAACAACAACAACTGTGCCACCTTTACGGGCTATTCATGCCCGAGCCACCTCTTGTGTGTGGCTTAATCCTTCATATTAAGGATTAAGCCACACAAGATTGATCATATCAAACAATCAAACACTGCCACCACAAGTTACAGTCCCGTCCTGTGCCAGGCAAGTCTACTACGGGCTCACCATAGCTCGCACGAAATATTCACACTGAATACTAACAGAACGAGGGTGACATGGGTGGAAGCTGGAAACTCAGATGAGTCATAGATGTTAGGAAGTTTTCTTTTAGTGTGATAGTGGAAAAATGGAATGAACTTAAGAAGCAGGTTGTGGAAGCAAACTCTTCATAATTTTAAAACTAGATATGATAGGGGAATAGGACTAGAGTCATTGTTATAAACATCTAGTGGCTAGAAAGGTGGGATCCAAGAGTCAGTGCTCGATCCTGTAGGCACAACTAGGTGAGTATACACTCACGCACGAGCTTAATGTGAACAAAGACAGTATCACCGCGGATACTGATAGGAGCAGTAGACAAGCTGCAGACCTAGCAAGTCAGTTGAGACTGATTTAAATATACCTCACAAAACACTTCAAACAGCTGCATTTTGTTTCTAAACACCAGAATGAATTCAGCGAAGTAAAATCCTGTTTGACAAACTTATTAGAGTTCTAAGAGATGCAAATAAACCGAGAGGAAGGACCGGCAGACTGCATATTCCTCAACTATCAGAAAATGTTTGACATTGTTCGACACAAGTGCGTGCTATACAAGCTCTAGAAACACTTAGGGAAAAGTTGGATCAAGTCTACCTGCCAGGGGTTGCTGCCGTAGGTGGCGACTGCGCCCCCGACAATCCTTGGAGAGCCAGTACGACCGCAGGAGGGCGTCTCTGACAGGGGTAGGTCGTCTCTCACGCTTGCCGCCTCCACCGACGCCGCTGGGAACTTTGGGAACCCTCCATGTCTGAAATCCGCCCGCCGCCCGCTCGTGCCTGTAGGGGTTAGGGTCACTGCTGTTAGTGCTAATTGCCTTGATACCCCAGTCACTCACTCATTCACTCGCTCGCTCACTCAACCATCCCAGTTACAGCCTCGCTCCTGTGCCAGGTAAGCCCACTACAGGCTCACCATAGCCCGCAGTGCTACCCAATTAAATGATTAAATACTTATTATTAAATAGTCGAGGAATAGCACCCACCAGGTGCTACTTGAAACTATTTGTTCCGAGTAGCTGAATCTAAAACAACAACTGGCTCACTCACTCTCACAAAAAGCAGGACGCGCACGTGACTCGGCCGTTGTTTACAAACACAAGTTGGCCAAGTGAAGGGGAAAGTTTCCGCCACTTCATCCCTTGTCGAAGGTGACCTTCGACAAGCTGCCGGCTTTCTGTCCTCGTCGAGGCCACTATGAGGCTACTGATGCATTATTTGTGAGGCTACAGATGCATTATTAATGAGGCTACAGATGCATTATTAATGCGGCTACAGATGCATTATTAATGAGGCTACAGATGCATTATTAATGAGGCTACAGATGCATCATTAATGAGGCTACAGATGCATTATTAGTGAGGCTACAGATGCATTATTAATGAAGCTACAGATGTATTATTAATGAGGCTACAGATGCATTATTAATGAGGCTACACATGCATCATTAATGAGGCTACAGATGCATTATTAGTGAGGCTACAGATGCATTATTAGTGTGGCTACAGATGCATTATTAATGAAGCTACAGATGTATTATTAATGAGGCTACAGATGCATCATTAATGAGGCTACAGATGCATCATTAATGAGGCTACACATGCATTATTAATGACGCTACAGATGTATTATTAATGAGGCTACAGATGCGTTATTAGCGAGGCTACACGTGCATTATTTAGTGAGGCTATATATGAATTATTAGTAAAGTTATAGTAATGCACTATATAGGTGTAGTGGGAGATGAATGTTGAGAAATCTAAACATAGCGTTGCATAACGTCGGCCGCGTACGTCAACAATGACAGGTATACGCATTTGTCTGCACGTCCACCGGACGTATTAAGGCAGGAAATGCTACGATTTAAATATAGCAACTAGACCGGCAGTATTACGAAGAAAGGTCAAGAGGGACTTATTGCACAGTGATAGTTATAGTCAAGATGGTTGTGGTGATTCGTCAGTTCGCAGGCGTAGGGGGAACAGTAGCCTAACTGGACAACATTCACTGGGAACCGGCTCTACTCTTCCACAAAAGGTTAAAGAACATCATTATCTTTGAATGTTCTCAGGAAACTCGTTTTTTAAACTAATAAGAAAATAAGCCATTCATATCACTGAATTGAAGATTCTGCACATAAATCACCCTATAAATGTTTATTACTATAATGCCCTTCCCTAATACTTTACAAATTAACTTTTATCGTAAAAGATTTGACAGTGTTAGACATGAAATAATAATGTTTATGCAGATGAGACTGAATATATATATAGCCAGAGGCTTGTGTACGTGGGTGAAGCAGGTGTGGCGACCGTGACGTAACAACTTCCGGAGGGCCGACCATGGGGTCAGTAGGCCACTGGTTCCTCCTCGACTTTATATCACTCTTACTCTGATTCATCTCACTTTTATGCTCCCTTTCCCCTTCCTCGCTGTGACTATCATCATTCCCTGACTATCTTGCTGCTCTCGCTTCCTTCTAATTTTCACTCTCCTGCTATTTGGTATATTCAAATTCAAAATTCAAGTTTTTCAAGTCCATTCAACTGTATGGACTAAACTTCCGCGTCACAAATGGTTCCCGCTTAATGTAGATGTTAATACTGGGTTTCTAGGCTTAACCTTGGCTATTAGGTGCCCCAGCTGAAGAGGCACAGAGACAGCAGACGAGTATGTAGACACTCAGATTACTTAATTAATCCCCCACATATATGCGCAATCTTTTCAACATAAAAGTTATGTTAAGAGTCACCGACAGGAAACTGATCCTCTCACAAAAATGTAACTTTCTCCTATTGACCACACCCAGTTCTCCATACCTTCACCGTAAGAGGCTGTCACTTCACCGTTATAGTGTATACTCATCCCCCCCACCTAGAAAGTATGCATATAGCTGTCTCCTAGATACTTCGATAGCCAATATATATCTAATATCTTCATATTTTAGCACCGGACTGCCTCCACAATGAACGTAAAACATTGACGATAATGAAATGCAAAACGAGAACAATACAAGGGTAGACTTTTCTAAGTAGACGAGCACGAAATATGCTCCAGTCATTCACCTCTGAGGTAAACACCTCAGAACACAACTTAACAAAAAATTGTTTATTAACATAATATATGGTAGATATGATGTAGTAATTATAATACAAGAGAGACCACATGTTTCGCACCAGTCCTTGAGGAGATGAGTGGATTATCGAGGTCAGAAAAGTTTCCCGTTGTGACAGCTGGTTCTGCAGGATCCGGTCGGTTGTACTACTGACCCAACCTTGAAGACTGGTACTGAGTCACAACCACCCTTATTATCCGCTGGGATACGGGTCAATTTATCTATCTTCGTTAACCTGAGTGTTATGTCTCCGGTACGCAAGGCGGAGAAAGGTATTTTGAAGATTCTATTTACTCCTTCTACGTGATGATTGGAGACATTCTAGTCATACTGGAGTAGAGTACTGGACGGTAGTGACGTGTAGAATACGCGTAGCAAGGTTGTCAACAGCATGGACGGCATACACTTGTGTCAGCAGGTGCCAGCCTTGTCGGGTCATAAGGTCACAGGCAACACTTCTCCACCCCCTCCCCCAAGAAATTCCTCCAACCCACCACAATCCCTCGACTCACAATCGGGGATCCAAGTTCGATTCTTGGGCGGGATAGAAATGGCTGAACACGTTATCTTTCTCATAATGCCTCCGCTGACCTAGCAGTAAATAGGTGTACTCATGAGCTGGTCAACTGTCGTGGGGGTTGCATCCTGGGGAGGGTCAGTAGCTCGACCTAAGGAGACCTCGAGAAGCCTAAAGTATACATAATGATGAAGAATGTGAAGACTATACCACACACACCAGAAGATGAGACGACGACGACGTTTCGGTCCGTCCTAGACCATTATGAGCCCGAAACGCTGCGCGTACTAGTGGCTTTACAAGAATGTAATTACTATGCGATGTATCCTCACAATCCCAATGTACCTTCTTGTATATATATAAATAAATAAATAATTAAATAAATGATGTATCCAGGGGCCAGATTCACGAAGCAGTTATGCAAGTACTTACGAACCTGTAAATCTTTTCTCAGTCTTTGGCGGCTTTGTTTACAATTATTAAACAGTTAATGAGCTTCGAAGCACCAGGAGGCATTTTATAACACTAACAACAGTTGATTGGCAAGTTTTCATGCTTGTAAACTGTTTAATAATATAATCAAAGCCGTCAAAGATTGAGGAAAGATATACAGGTTCGTAAGTACTTGCATAACTGCTTTGTGACTGGCACCAGATCTTTCAATGATCCACAGAAAACAACATGTTGTCTAATGGAGACAAGATTCATTCCCTGTGCTATAATAAACACGAAGAAATCAAAACGGAAACGACATATGAAACGTCAAATCACACCATAGAAAGAAAAACAAGACCTCAATGTATTGTCAGAAGACCTTAAATATAAACTACCACATCACAGTAGCTGTTACGGCTGGAAAAAAGGCCAGATTAGACAACAAGGACCTTCCCAACAAAAGGTTCCATACTAATGATGCATTTTTAAGAACTGTTCTTTAGGGGTGGAATATTGTTGCACACTCACAGCCCCATTCAAAGCTGGTCATATTGGAGGGTGCTATTCGGTACCTGTTTGGTGCTGTTTGCTACCCATTGTATACTGGTGATAACGAAGATCATGAGATAATTACAGTACAGTGGGTAACGTTACAATACGTGGTGATGATCTAAGCACGTCAGAGACTTGGAGGTAGTGCAAGCTTGTAGTGTGTGCATTATCATCAACAGGTAAGTACAAGGATAATTACCATAAGGTATGTCAGTAGTTTGGCTGACAAAGCTTACAATCAGTGAGGATTACACCAGTAATGGTACGAACTCCTA
>WNGS01165830.1:0-11183 GCA_020271785.1 Procambarus virginalis | reverse complement strand
CAAGCACAAAACACCCTCGACACAGGAAACGTACCACCGAACAGGCACCCCCACCGTTGCACCGTGGAACAAGGTGGAGGCGGGCCCCGAACTCAAGCAAGGTTAGACAAGCATAGGAGAGGGGCAGGAGTACAGGCAGGACCGCCTCAAAAGGGCCAAGAGGCCACCCGCAGACACCCCTGTAACCGAGGAAGAAATCAGGTGGAGAGAACAAGAGCAGCCCAATATGGGCTAATAGCCCTGCAGTAGGCACCTCGGTGATACGGTCCACGGTCACAAGTACGTACGTACACCCATGCCTACATCCAAAAACAGCGTCAGGACGAAGTAAGCACCAAACCGCACCAACTCACCTGCAGACCATAGGCGCTGAAAAGCCATGACGCAAGCTTTCGAGTCCGTAGCCGCCGGAGGCGGCCAGGGCGCCCTTGCTGGAGAGGAGGGGAGCGGCGAAGGAGGCTCCCCACCCTAGAACGCAGGGAAAAACCTCGTGACTTCCCACATGGGGAAGGGGGCACCTATGGGGATATGATCACACACATTTAAGATTCTGAAGGAATTGATTAGGAAGTGATGTGGTTGGGCTGAACTCCATACACAGATTCATGTGTAGATATGATAGAGCCCAATAGGCTCAGTAATCTGTACACTGTTGATTGACGGTTGAGAGGCGGGACCAAAGAGCCAGAGCTCAACCCCCGCAACACAACTAGGTGAGTACACGGCACCCCAGACCACCCCCAAGCAACGGGGCACGGATTGGATGAAGAAAAGAGGAAGGCGAAGCCCCCCCCCCCCCCCCCCGAGAGAAATGGATGCAGACACGTGTGCCACCGCCGGAACCAAACAAACTCACAACTCGCATGCGCAGGACGCGAAAGAAGTAGTCCAACAGGGCGAGAAGTAGCCCAACAGGGCGAGAAGTAGCCCAACTGGCGACAGGAGCCCACCACTACAAGGCGCCCAACAGGCGAGAAGTAGCCCCACCGGCGACAAGCAGCCCAACTGGCGACAGTAGCCCAAACTGCTACAACGAGCCCAAACGGCTACAAGGAGCCCAAACGGCTACAAGGAGCCCAAACGGCTACAAGGAGCCCAAACGGCTACAAGGAGCCCAAACGGCTACAAGGAGCCCAAACGGCTACAAGGGCCCAAAACGGCTACAAGGAGCCCAAACGGCTACAAGGAGCCCAAACGGCTACAAGGAGCCCAAAAGGCTACAAGGAGCCCAAACGGCTACAAGGAGCCCAAACGGCTACAAACTCCGGGACACGCAGGAGGTAAGCCGCAAAGGCCAACTGCACCGCAGACGAAGAGATGCGGTTAGCCGAAAACTCCGGAAGACGGAACCGAAGAAACCACAGGGACACGGAACCGAACCGGGGAGGAGCAGAACCCAAGCCCAAATCGTACGCAGAGGGGGAAAGAAAAACCCCACTCCTCGCAACAGTAAGCCCCGCTCAGAAGGACGGAATCCAGGCGGGGCGCAATGGAGCACAAAGCCCCCCAAGGCCGCTCCTCCCCAACCCCAGGAGCCTCTACACCAGGCCCCGGGGCCGAGTCGACCTCCAAAGCCCCGGCCCCACAAGAAAAAGCCGGGGCAGCCGAGAGAGCTGGAAGAGAAGGGGCCCACTGGTCAGACCCCGGAGCATCGGCCGGAGGAACAGACTCGAATGCCTCCGCAGCTACCCCGGACGGGGCAACCCCCGAAACTGCCCAAGTCTCAGAACCTCGAACCCCGCCCCGACCCCGAAGCCTACAGATGCGTAGGGGCCGGAAGCAGGAGGGGGAAAAACAAGGGGGGTGGAAGAACCAAGGCCGAAGCGACCAAAACTCCCAAGTCTGTGTCCCTACACAAGCGGGGCAGCATCGGGGCGTCCGGGGAAGCGACAAACCTGAGCGCGTTGCAACAACCTACCCTGCAACGCGCGAGCTGCCTGCACCCACGGGAATTCATCAGCAGACTGGGTGAATGGAGTCACGAACAAGCAACAAAGCTCGCAGGACTCAGGGTCGAATGTGTCACCGACCCAACAGGCAGCATGACGGAGGCAAAAACAAGGAGAGTCACCCTGAGACAAAGGGACAGAGCAACCCTCAACTCGCACAAAGCGAGAGGGGACGCAAGGGTCTCCACAATCGGACCCGAGAGCCCCCGGGGGTTTCCCAGGGCCCCTAGACTGGGTCTGCTAAGGGTTATCCCAGGCAGGGCACTGCTAACCGGCGCCCCAAACTACCAAGCAAACTGCTAAAGCTGAACCCACGGGACGTGTCCACCCGTGAGGGCGAAGCAGGGGGTGCCACCACACAAACGAACCTAATATAAGGGGGGGGGGGAACAAGGCAGACCCCCCTACCAGGCAAAAACAAATATAAAAGAAAAACCACACAAGTGGACAACGTACCCAGAGGGAACAGAGCCGGCCGCTGTCATAGGTGAAAACTAGCTACGCAGTACCCTGCGCCCCACCAGTGTTACAACTACCACTTACCCCAAGGTAAACAAGGAGTAAAACTCCCAAACACTCGGGGCGGCCAAACGCCAAGCAGCGAAAAGCCAACAGAGGTAGACCCAAGGTGACTTGTGGAAGGCAACCCCAAGCCCCAAGGGCGGTACTTACAGGGCACTCAGGGAAGGTGACCCTAAGCACATGCAGCCCGAGTACCTGAGAATACTACTCCCAGCTCACACGATCACCGTAAGAGCAGCACTGCAAACAAGTCACAGCACTGAAACAAGACCGGAGCTGGAGCCACACGACCGTGCATTATCCCATCAGCCGAGGAACTGGGGCGGGGATCGCCGGCGCGGGGGTCTGGGGCTCCCCTTCCCCCTCCCGGGGAGGGGGGAGCTGCGCAGACATGCGGCGCGGCTCGTGTGACGTCATGCTTGTTAGTTCGTTTTTCCTGGGGGAGTTCTGTCCACTCGTTTGTTGATTTTTGTTGTTAACCAGAATAGGGGTTTGTTTTGTGGCGCTTACCTTTCTGGGTGCCTGTCCCAGTCGATGGCAGATATAGAATGCTCCAAATCACATTTCTATGGGCCATTGCTCCCCGTGCCTCTCTGAGGGGGCCAGGTTCTGGCTCGTGGTCCCCGGTAGGCCTAGAACTCCACCCACATCGACTGATGCAAAATAGTTAGGGTATCCATATCGGCCATGGATAGCTCCGGGGAGCCGTAGGGGCTCCCCCCAGAAAACTAAAACAAAAAACCGAAAGAGAGGTAGAAAACTCCCTACAATCGCAAGGAAATAAGCAAACAAGCAAACATCACACTTTACTGCCGCGCCGATCGTCCCCGCAGCCCTCCCCACCCCGAGAGGGGCAGAGGGGAGCCCCGGACTTACCGCGCCGGCTGCCAAGCTTCAGTTCGGAAGCTAAGCTTCAACCAACACGAAAAAACCGCCAACCGGTGGGAGGGAGGGTTGCCAGGGAGCCTCCTGGGCTCACCCGTTTCATTACATTCAATGCTGGTTTTCTGTGGGGAGCCCCTATGGCTCCCTGGAGCTTTATACCCAAAGAGAAGGAATAGAAAGGGAAAAGAAACCCAAAGGGACACAGAACCAAACCCAGGGAGGGGTATACCTGAAACCAATAGGAGCACAGAGGGGGAAGGAAAACCCCACTCTGAAGAACTGCCAGCCCCTCACCAAGGGTACAAAGACCCAAGAGGGGCAAACAGGGGCGAGGCCCCCAGGCAACCTCGACAGCAAGACTCGGGGCCGAGCCGCACCCCTAAAGCCCCAGCTTGACAAAGAAAAGCCGGGGCAGCCATACAAACACTAAGGAAGAGAGCCCACTGGTCAGACCCATACGGCACGGCTGGAAGAACCGACTCGAATGCCCCCGCCGCCACTCCTGAAGAGGAAATCCCCCGAGACCCCCCCCCCCCCCCGAGTCCCAACCCAACCAGATCCCGCCCCCAACCCTGAAACCCGCTTATGGTTCGGAGCCGGAAGCAAGGGAGGAAGTATGCAGAACAGAAGGGGAAGGACGAGAAGCGGAAGGAGCCAGAGCTGAAGCGACCCCCACTCCTAAGTCCGGACCCCAACAACCAAAACAGGGCAGCCTCAGGGCATCCGGGGCCGCAAATAACCAAGAGCATTGCAGTAACCTACACCTAGCAAGCAACACTGCAGCCGCCTGCAGCCGCCTGCACCCGAATATCATGACCAGTGGCCTGGGTGAACGAGAGCACGTACCGGTAACACCCATCGCACGACTATGGGTCATAAGAAACAATGACTCAACCGGCAGCATGGCGGGTCACAACCGGTGAGTGTCACCCTGAGACAAGGGAACAGAGCAACCGTCAAACTCGCAGGATGCGAGGGGGGACTCCGGAGACACACCCATAGGACCACGGAGCCCCGTGGGGTTTCCCAGGGCCCTTAGCCTGTGGTACACGCTAAGGGAAGAATAGGCAGGGTACCGCGAACCAGTGCCCAAGTCTACGAAACAAACTTCTAAAAGCTGAACCCCCGGGACGTGTCCACTCACAGAGGCCAAGCGGAGAGTACCACCAACAGAAGAAATGTAAATAAAAACACCTAGAACAGTAAAGGGGGACCATAAAGGCAGACCCCCACCAGGCAAAAAAAAACAAAAGAAAAACCACGCAAGAGGACAACATACCCAGGCGGAACAGAGCCAGCCGCTGTTATTGGTGAAAACCAGCTGTGTGGTACCCCGCGCCCCTACCAGTGACGAAAACTACCACCTACCCAGAGACAAACCAGGGCAACAAAACCCCAGCCGACTCCAAAGGCGGCCCAGTACCGAGCAGTAAAGGACACAGCGGAGGTAGAACCCAAGGTGACTTGTGGAAGGTGGCCCCAAGCCCCAAGGGCAGTACTTACAGGGCACCTAGGGAAGAGAGCCCTAGGCGCATGCAGCCCGAGTACCGTGGAATCTCACTCCTTGCTCACACCCCACCGGTAGAGACAGTCCACGCCACAAGGCACAGAACTGAAACAAAAACCGGAGCCAGAGGCACTCGATCGGCTAGTAATTCCATCAGTCAAGAACTGACAGTTGGATCGCCGGTGTGGAGGGTCTGGGGCTCCCCCTTTCCCCTCCCGGGGAGGAGGGGGGGGGTGCGCAGACGATGGCTTGGTGACGTGATGACGTCATGCTAATTTGATAATTTTGTTTGGGGAGTTCTGTCCACTCGTTCGGCTTTCAGTAGCAATAGCCAGAGCGATCAACTGTCACCAACACAACAGCCTCTTGAACTGAGGGAAGTTGCCTGCATGGAGGTCTGGGGCCCCCTTCCCCCTACGGGGAGTGGGGGGGGGGGGTTGTGCAGACGGATGCATGGCATTTGTGGTGATGTCATACTTGTTTCCTTGGTTTTGACTGGGGAGTTCTGTTGCTAGTTCGGCTTTCGGTTTGCAATTTATTTGATCAGCAGTAGTTTGTTTTGGAATTCCTACCTTTCGGGTGCCTGACCTGGTAGATGGCAAACAAAGACTGCTTCCAATTACACGGGGGTATCTTTAGGCCATTGCTCCTCGTGCCTCTCTTGAGGGGGCCAGGTTCTGGTTCTGGTCCCTAGTAGGCCTAGAACTCCTTCGATTGACTGTTGCCACGGTCTAATACATACACATCAGCCTGGTATAGCTGCGGGGAGCCGAATGGGCTCTCCACCAATGGAAAGTGTTTGGAAAGAAAATGGAAAGTGTTTGTGCAAGTTTTAAAAACTTATGTTAAATTATATTGTTGTTATGTCAAATCATATATTTATGTATGTATTGCACAGTTTAAGGGTTAAAGGCATTTACACACTTACCAGTAACATTAAGCTTGTTCCACTTGTAATCTTCAAGGTTAAAGGCATATACATCATTAAAGTATTTGTAATCTCGAGAATTGTCATGGAAGCCGCCAAACACAATGAGCTGCTTCTTTACAACCACCATTCTATGACCACTCCGTGCAGATGGACCACCAACACACCTGAAAACACACAATAAATATTACGAAATGTAAATGGGGGATTTCTACATTATTAATGAAACCACTTAAAACAGAATAATGTTTGACAAGCATGATAATTGATCATGATAATTGTTCTGCCTGTATTTTTATTGTTTTACATATTACTTGTATATTATCCAGATGCCGCCGAGTGGGACACTGAAATGGCTGGAACGTTTACAATCGGAAACTAGCCGACGGGTCAGAACGTTAAAGTGTTCCAGCTATCAAAGTCTTGAAAATTAAAAAAGCTATCGACCTTCTCAGTGGAGTAATAATCAAGTGTTAAATATAATCACAGTTCAAGTATAATCACATTAACACTTTCGCGCGCCCATCCCGTACATATACGACGGCTATATTTCTATCGGTTGTGCGGTCGCGTCGTACATTTACGGTCCGTATTAAAATAATTGTAAAAAATCCAGCTTAAATCCGATTTACTTGGGGTTTGTTTCAACCTGTGCGCCATGAAATTCCCTTTCTCTTGGGTAGGCCGAATGTCACGTCGGCCTACTGGGTCACGTGACAGGCCCATTTTGTTATGTGGAGCGATCGCATCTCTCTCCCCTCGCGCGCCAAACTCGCATGGTTTCAAGGATTTTTACCCGTTTCTGTGTGTTTGTAACCAACTACATTTATCAATAATGGATCCAGCACCAGGCCCAAGCGGTGTTTCGGCTACAGGAGCCTCTGATTCATCTGGAAAAGACAAGATTACCGACATCTATAGGAGGTTCTCTGGATTGAGGCTCACTCCCACCAAGATTCCCAATCTCTTGGATGCCTTTGATCAAGTGGATTTGGATGGAAGTGAGGCAGAAGGTGAGGATTTAGAAGAATGTGAATTTGGGGGTCCTGGAGCCCATGGGGCTGAATCGATGGAGGAGGACACTGAAGGCCTAACAGAGGAGGGGGCACCAGCACCGCCGCCTCTCACCACAAGGCGCACACGTGGTGCGTGCATGCCTAAAATCCAGCTACGGAAACGACCTCCTACTCGTCGTTTGAAAATAACCCCATTTGTTGATAGTGGGAGTGATTCAAGCTATGAATTATCAGATGAGGATGAACCGAGTGAGGAAGATGAGGCACCCCAGCCTCCTCGCAAGCGTACATGTCCGGTACGTACTCGCCAGCCTGGGGCCAGTGATGTGTGGCTTGAGGACAATATTCCACCATTGGGGTCTACACGTGTGGAACAATTAGACTCGTACGTGGCGCCCCAAAAGACCTGCAACATATAGCGAAGACTAAGATTGATGTGGATACCACAGTCTACCGCCGCAAGGACAACACCTTCATGGTTGACAACACCACACAGGTTGTGGTGAACAAACACCACACATGACAACACCACACAGGTTGTGGTGAACAAACCAAAGGCAATTATTGACTACAATAAGTTCATGAAGGGTGTTGACCACTTTGATCAAATGGTAAAGTATTACCATTTCGCCAGGAAATGTCACAAGTGGACAAAGAAAATAACCTTTTATTTCCTGCAAATGGCTTTGCAAAACGCTTATGCATTGGCCAACACAGATGACCGAAAGAAAGTAACTCTGCTCCAGTTTCATGAGGTTGCTATTTGGGCTTTATTGAAATTTGACAAGGAAGAGTGGCCTGCAACAGCAACACCATCTCCTCATTTAGTTCATGCTCCAGACATAAATGATGACACTGGTCCTGTGTATCCTGCTGCTAACCCGTCAACACCTGGCCCGTCGGGTGTGAGGCGCCCTCTCTTCACGTCTACACCTCGTGCTGAAGCCGACCATGAATCTGATGAAGATATTTCATCTGCTACACTGTTGTTTGAAGACAATGGTGAGAGCGACGATTCAGACTGTAGTGTACAACCAACACAGAGACAACAGGGACGTGTTGTTTTATCAGAGACTCGCCTGAACTACAAATTGAAGCATGAACTTGTAAAACTCCCCAAACGTCGCAGGTGTCAAGTGTGTTCAAAGTCGGGTATTAGGAAGGAAACTGGTATAGCATGCAAGACATGCGATGTTCCACTTTGTGTCATACCGTGTTACACCACTTATCACAGGAAAAGGGTGTATTGGGTGGACAAGAAGTAACCACCCGCACCAGCTTCACTCCACCTACGAACATCTCTTGAGCAACTTCAGAAATCGGTACCTGAAGGAGGTGGAGTGGAGAGAAAATGCTCAACTTATTTTTCTACAATCGTCTTTCCTTTGGTAAGTACACATAATTGTCCTAGGTTGTTGTAGTATTGTAGTCGATTTTCTTAGGAATATTTTGATACCTAAATGACAACTGTAGCACGAAAACTAAAGTAAGTATACACGAAACACCAGAAACTTTTTTTGTGGGTGTTGCGGGTGTGAGTTGGAGTATCCAGAGCGGGTTCCGGTTGTGTGTGTTTGGCCGTCTCTACAGCTGTGAATTCCCAAGAATTGTACTTGATAGGCATATGTCTGTGTAGGGAATTTTATAACACTATACAAAAAAAAAAGGTGTGAAACGAGTATAAACTTGAAAAACATGAACAAAGTAAAAACTTTTTACGTTCACGGGTACAAACACGCGTAAGATTTTATTCGCCGCAAATTTATTTGACGCTCTGTTGACCAATTCTACCCATGTTCTTATAGAACTTTCTATTGCGAACACATTGCTATAAAAATGAAATACGTAGCTCCAGAAATAATGTCAGGACAGTGAAATAAGTATAAACTTTCAAAGCGCTGCATCACAACAGTGTCATCGCTGCTGAAATCACGACTAACGCTTCGGCCACTTCCCACACTCGTGCGGGTCACCCCGTATTATAATTATACATTGATAGGCATATGTCTGGGTGGGGAATTTTATTGCGAGTTCAGTGATATCAAAATCAATGCTGTAGGATCACTGTGGAGCTGGCAACAAACGAAAGAGTATGAACATTTACTTCCTGTTTGGGTGTCACGGCGAGTCATCTTCGTGTTTATTTATTTCGTGGTGGGATAGCAAATGCTTTGGTGACATTTTATGCATATGATCTTGTAGAGAATTTTATTGCCAACACATTGATACCAAAATGAAATACGTAGCTTGAGAATTGATGTTGAGCGTGAAAAGTTTATACACTTTTTTGTCTTTACACTTGAGCGCCCAGAATGCCGCGCGCACAATCGCTTTTTTTTTTCCCTGAGTGCCGCGCGCGCGAAAGTGTTAATATAAANGTTGCTTGGAGCGGCCCGCAGGCCCACATACCCACCACAGCCCGCTGGTCCGGACTCCTTGGAGGAATAAATCTAGTTTCCTCTTGAAGATGTCCACGGTTGTTCCGGCAATATTTCTTATGCTTGCTGGGAGGACGTTGAACAACCGCGGACCTCTGATGTTTATACAGTGTTCTCTGATTGTGCCTATGGCACCCCTGCTCTTCACTGGTTCTATTCTGCATTTTCTTCCATATCGTTCACTCCAGTACGTTGTTATTTTACTGTGTAGATTTGGGACCTGGCCCTCCAGTATCTTCCAGGTGTATATTATTTGATATCTCTCTCGTCTTCTTTCTAGTGAGTACATTTGGAGAGCTTTGAGACGATCCCAATAATTTAGGTGCTTTATCGCGTCTATACGTGCTGTATATGTTCTCTGTATTCCCTCTATTTCAGCAATCTCTCCTGCTCTGAAGGGGGAAGTGAGTACTGAACAGTACTCAAGACGGGACAGCACAAGTGACTTGAAGAGTACAACCATTGTGATGGGATCCCTGGATTTGAAAGTTCTCGTAATCCATCCTATCATTTTTCTGGCTGTCGCAATATTTGCTTGGTTATGCTCCCTAAACGTTAGGTCGTCAGACATCATTATTCCCAAATCCTTTACATGCTGTTTTCCTACTATGGGCACATTTGATTGTGTTTTGTACCCTGTATTATGTTTAAGGTCCTCATTTTTACCGTACCTGAGTACCTGGAATTTATCACTGTTAAACATCATATTATTTTCTGATGCCCAGTCGAAAACTTTATTAATATCAGCTTGAAGTTTTTCAATGTCTTCAGCCGAGGTAATTTTCATACTGATTTTTGTGTCGTCTGCAAAGGATGATACGAAGCTGTGACTTGTATTTTTGTCTATATCTGATATGAGAATAAGGAAAAGCAGCGGTGCAAGGACTGTACCCTGAGGTACAGAGCTTTTAACTGCACTTGGACTAGATTTTATATGGTTGACCGTTACTCGCTGAGTCCTGTTTGACAGAAAACTGAGTATCCAGCGTCCTACTTTACCGGTTATTCCCATTGACTTCATTTTGTGTGCTATCACGCCATGGTCACATTTATCGAAAGCCTTTGCGAAGTCCGTGTATATCACATCAGCATTCTGTTTTTCTTCTAATGCCTCAGTGACTTTATCGTAGTGCTCAAGTAGCTGTGAGAGGCACGATCTTCCCGCTCGAAATCCATGTTGGCCTGGGTTGTGAAGGTCATTGGTCTCCATGAAATTGGTGACCTGACTCCTAATCACTCTCTCAAATACTTTTATTATGTGCGATGTTAGTGCAACTGGTCTATAATTCTTTGCCAATGCTTTGCTCCCTCCCTTGTGTAGAGGGGCTATGTCTGCGACTTTAAGTGCATCTGGTATCTCCCCCGTGTCCAAGCTCTTCCTCCACACTATACTGAGTGCCTGTGCTACTGGCACTTTGCATTTCTTTTAATATTGAATTCCATGAGTCTGGACCTGGGGCCGAGTGCATGGGCATGTTTTCAATTTCTCTTTCAAAATTTAGTGCGCTCGTGTTGATATCAGTTATATTTACAGGGGTTTGGATATCCTGCATAAAGAAATTGTCTGCATCTTCTACTTTCATGTTGTTTATTGGAGTGCTAAACATGTCCTCATACTGCTTTTTTAGGATTTCACTAATTTCTTTGTCATCCTCCGTGTATGAACCTTCACTTGTACGAATAGGTCCAATACTGGCAGTAGTTTTTTGCTTTTGATTTCGCATATGTGAAGAAGTATTTTGGATTTTTCTTTATTTCCTGAATTGCTTTCTGTTCTAACTGCCTTTCTTCAGTTTCATATGAGTGTTTCAATTTCCGCTCGATTTCTTCAATCTCCCTATTTAAATTATTCCTTCTTTGACGGGAAATTCGTGTCTGCATAAGCAGTTCCTTTATTCTTTTCCTGCGTTTATAGTGTCGTCTGCGTTCTCTTTCTAC
>WNGS01165829.1:20891-39630 GCA_020271785.1 Procambarus virginalis | reverse complement strand
CCCACACACCATGACACAGAGTGTTGCGCGAGAGCTGTAACCACGTGTCCACTCAGGAGAGGGTGTCCCCCTGCAGAGGGAGCGAGTGGCTCTCCTCTCCCTCTCTGTGTTTATTGCTCTGTGTCTTCCACCTTTATTGGATTACTTCTTCCCTTGTTCGTTGGGGCGTCCCCCTGTCTCGCCTCGCCGTCTCATCCTCCACCTCTCTCAACACCATAAGCATTCATTAATTCCTAAGCAATCAGCATATTCAGAGGTGAACATTTGGACAGTTTTCTCAGGACGCTAAATGGACGCTTTCGTGACGCAATATACAGCATGCTACAGACTAAGCGTCAGGCCAATTACAGATGCTTCAGACCAAATTGAATTCAGATGAATAACAAGCATGCTTCAGACCAATGGGGTTTATACACAGTGCATAGCCTTCATCTCAAGAAGCATCGAGTGTATACTGAAGGACAAGCTTGCCACAAGACTGGTCCGAGGCTTTGAGGGCCTGCGCTATTCATGTAGGATGAGGATTCACAGAGAGCAGAACAACATCCGAACAGGTTCAGGGTAAACTTGTGTAAGGAATCATTCAGGAATTTGTATACCACATATGTAAGGACAAATCGGAGTATGCGGGCCCCAGCATGGAGCCCGTACCTGGTCAAGCACAATACGAATCTGGAAAGTCCAAAGGGATGCCACACCCTAGACTAGTCACGAAAATAAGAGGCATGAGTTACGAGGAAGGGCAGGAGGAAACTCACCTTCCACTGGAAGACAAAAATGAAGAGTAAGGGGAGGACATGATCACAACCTACAAAATTTCCCCTTTGAGGAAATTGACGGGTAGACAAGATCAAACTTTCAAGCATGGTGGGATCAGAACAAGGGGACACAGGTGGAAACGAGTATCCAATGAGCCACAGGGACGTTAGAAGAATTTTTCAGGGTACAGAATAGTTAACGGATGGAATGCATAGGAGTGATGTGGTGGAGGCTGACTCCATACACAGTTATTAATGTAGATCATGATAGAGCCCCAGTAGGGCTAAGGAATTCTGTACACACAGTTGATGACAGTCGAGAGGCGGGACCAAAGAGCTCAGAGCTCAACCCCCGCAAGCAACAAAGTACATAGGTGAGTACACACACACCAAACACAAACATACACACACACACAACATACCCACCAGCACAGGTAGGGTACCGGTAGATGAAAGCTACGATAAGGTACGGTAGAATTACAACAGTGATGCAACTAAAGCGGTTGGACTTATTAGACAACGTATCACCGTGGATACTAAAAGAGGCAGCGCAGGCCTTCAAGAGTACTCTGGCAATGATCTTTAAGAGTCACTTGTGTCGGAGGAATTGCCCAGTTGCTGGAAGAAGAGCAAATGTCGTGCCAATCTTTCAAGAAAGGCGATAGAGGAGGAATGGCACTTAATACAGACCTCGTATCAACTGACAAGCATACCCTGTAAAATACTGGAAAGAATAATTAGGACTACGATTGGTTGACACACCTGGAGAGCGTAGTTGTAACACTCAATATGGGTCTGGAAGGGAAATCTTGCACAACAAACCTTCTGGAATTATATGTATAAAATAGACGAGGATAAGGGTGGCAGAAAGATGGTGAATGGGTGACTGTATTTTAGACTGCCAAAACGCCTTTATAACAGTACCGCACATGAGACTTCTTTCAAACTGACGGGCAGGGGGGGGGGAGCGAAAGGTCCTAGCATGGAGTAATGACTACCTAAACCGGAAGGAGCCAAAGAGTTACATAAGGGGCGAGAAGTCGGTTGGCGAACAGTAACAGTGAGTACCTCAAGGATCGGTGCTGGGACCATTCTATTTCTTGTATACTGTTACTGACATGTTCACGGCAGAAGATCCTACATTCGATGTTTGCGGATGACGCAAAGTTGCCAATGAGAAGAGTTGTGACAGATGCGGATTACAGGATCCTCCAAGGTTCGAACAGGGTTGCAGAGATGGTCAGAGAAAATGGCTATTGAGCATTGAGAAACGAGCAAATGTAACGTTATGGAAATGGGACTAGGAAATGGAGACCAAAGGGACGCTACACTATTAAAGAGGAACAGCCTTACTGTGACGACGCGAGAAAGAGACTTGGGCGTGGACGTAACACCTAATCTATCCTGAGGCACATATAATAGGATAACGACAGCAGCGTACTCTACACTGGCAAATTTAGCACATCATTCAGAAACCTTAGAAATTAGGCATTTGGCGCTTTAATGCCTTACGTGAGGCGTCTTTGAGTCTGACGCCTCATCATGGAGTCACCATCTGAAGATGCATATAAAGGAACTGGAAAGGTTAGAGGTTGCAACGAGACTCGTCCCTGAGTTACGATGGATGGGGTATGAAGAGCCCCTGAGGGAAAAATGTGCCTTACGACAACTAGAAAGAAGAAGGGAGAGGGGGGACATGATAGGAACGTATAAAATACTGAGTGGATTGACAGAGTTGACATAGACGAAATGTTCACACGTAATAGTAACAGAACGGGGGACAGGATGGAAGTTGGAAACTCAGATGAGTCACAGGGATGTTAGGAAGTTTTCTTTGGCGTGAGATTAGTGGAAAAATGGAATTGCACTAAGGGAACAGGTTGTGGAAGGCAATATATTCATAATTTTAAAACCAGGTATGATAGGGAAATGGGAAGGAGTCATTGAGTAACAACTGATGCTCGAAAGGCGGGATCCAAGAGTCAATGCTCGATTCTGCAGAAACATATAGGTGAGTACACAAACACACACACACCAAAAAACACAAACCACACACACACACACCACACACACACACACACAAACACCACACACACACAACACACCAACACACACAACCATTGGCAAGAAAAAAAAAATAATAATTTCCAGTGTGGCGATGTATATTTTAAGTCCATATAATAGAATTTGAGTTTATTAAAACATTTACACAATATAATTTAAACCCCTTAACTGCTCCCAACAATTAATGATAAACCTAATTAACCGCTTGTGGAAGCTATTATTTTTCTAATATAAAAAACAAATTGCTTTTATAGAAAAATGAATGCAGTTTAATTTTTTTTTCCCAACGAGTATTGGGCCAGCTTCAAACAAATTTTCTTACTAAATGCGATGACAAATTTTCCATAGTCTGGTAAATGACTAAAATAACTTTAATGTTATTATGAATTTTTGGAATATATAATATTCGTGATAATTATCTTCATGATAATATCCACTCGGCTGAGGACCGTGGATATTACAAGATATTTTTATCACTGAATCTTTATTCGGTATCTAAAATATATTTAACAGTCAGTGAATATCTTTTTGATATATGTATTTGTCGGTTTAGCTTTTCTGTTTATGTGCGTGCGATGTGTGTGTGTTGTACTCAGTTTGGGCGGATTTGTGCTTGCGGGGGTTGAGCTCTGGCTTTTTTTTTTTTTTTTTTTTTTTTTTTTTTTAATTTTTTTTCACACTAACCCCCCCCCCGCCACAGACAACCGTAGTATTTGCTACCCTGGTACCTATATTACTGCTAGTTAACAGGGCATCAGGGTGAAAGTAAACCCTGCTCATTTGTCTGCTCATGTGCATGAGTGTGTTGGCGCGGTGTGTGTGTGTTGTGCGCGCGGTTTATGAAGTGAAGGGAACTATCAGGAGAGAGCGCCAAGCCATTACGATTACATAGCACTGGGAAGAGGGTCAAAGATAGGATTTGGGATGGGACGGGGGGAAGGAATGTGCCCAACCACTTGAGCGGTCGGGGGATTGAACGCTGACCATGAAGCGAGACATTTTATACATATACATTTGTGTATGTATGCTTATCTAATGTGCTCACCTATATGTGCATACCTGAAGTCGAGACTCAGATTCTGGGCTCTGTCCTCTGAACGACTCATTAACCCCAAGCCTTTCTCACCCTAGTGTGAGTGTGTCCACCTGAGAGTGAGTGTGTCTCACCTGAGAGTGAGTGTGTCTCACCCTAGAATGTGTCTCCCCTAGAGTGAGTGTGTCTCACCTGAGTGTGAGTGCGTATATACTGAGAGTGAGGGTGTCTCACCTGAGAGTGAGTGTGTCTCACCCTAGAATGTGTCTCACCCTAGAGTGAGTGTGTCTCACCCTAGAGTGAGTGTGCTCACCTGAGAGGAGTGTGTCTCACCTGAGAGTGAGTGTGTCTCACCTGGAGGAGTGTGTCTCACCTGAGAGTGAGTGTGTCTCACCCTAGAATGTGTCTCACCCTAGAGTGAGTGTGTCCCACTGAAGAGTGTGTGTCTCACCTGAAGAGTGAGTGTTGTCTCACCCGAGAGTGAGTGTGTCTCACCTGAGAGTGAGTGTGTCTCACATGAGAGTGAGTGTGTCTCACCTGAGAGTGAGTGTGTCTCACCCTAGAATGTGTCTCCCCTAGAGTGAGGGTGTATCACATGAGAGTGAGTGTCACCCTAGTGTGAGTGTGTCTCACCCTAGAGTGAGTGTGTCACTTACCAATCGAGGCGTGTGTCTCCACCTGAGAGTGTGTCTCAACTGAAAGTGTGTTCACCTAGAGAGAGTGTCTCACTAGAGAGAGTGTCCACCTATAGAGAGTGTGTCTCACATAGAGTGAGACATTGAAAAGACTATTCCACAAGATATCTAATGGGATCTCTCATATCTCAATTCAGTACCTATATTCCGTTCTCATCCATCGCAGAGGTGGACACTCAGTTATGCAGTGTGGAATATTTCTCATTGAAAATGTTATATAAATCTCAACACCCAGAGTTTAATCCGCTAGTTGTAGTCACTCTGCTTCTACTTCATCTATAATATTTTAAACCCAAAAATGTTGACCAGACCACACACTCGAAAGTGAAGGGGAAGAGGACGTTTCGGTCCGTCTGACCATTCTCAAGTAGATTTGTTAGACCACGTTATTCTGACTCGTCGTCGGCGTTTTAACCCAAATTTCACAAAACTTCTCTGTAATAACTTCAAGCAACTTTTTAAGTCCGATGTATTTCAAATTCCTGAATTATATTGATAATGTTATGCCTCACGTATATGGGCTTAGCCAGTATCTAATCTCTTTGACAGAGACTGAGACAAGAAAATAGTTCTGAAAGGCATCTTAATGGGTGATTGTTATAAAATGGCGCACGGCTTTACCATAAAGATAAACAGTTGAAGAACACAGTGATTATAAAGAAACTGTAATTGCATCAGTTTAAGAAATTTTGACCCTTTGCTCTAATTTAGGAACATATATAACTATCCATCTCAACATCAAGGATGAGAAAAAATGTTTCTATCAGGAAAAAACGAAAATATAGCGTAATAATAGGTTAACGACGTTGGTTAATAGGGATTAAATAATGGAGATTGACTGCTAATTCCATTTTTAACTGCATCCACATCTCCAAACCACACCTCCCCTCACCCCCTCCACACCCCTTCCTATCAGTCGCCTAGTTTGTCTCCGTTAATTCCTTGAGACGGAGGTGTTAACCTTTAACGACCTTAACCGTATCAAGGAGTTCAAGCCCCTATAACGGACCCGACGACAGTTCAACCTGACAATGTTTTGTTTATTAAGAGATCACTAGTCATTTTATCCTTTTACCGATTTTGTTTAAATAATTCTAAAAAAAAAATTAATAAGGAAATTTCTTCAATTTTTGGAGCGTGAAGTACACAAATGAGGAAGCTGAGCACCACACTAACGTCAGTGTGTGACAGTAGCACCTTACTGAGATATAACAAAACAAGCAGGAGACAGATCACTGGCTTAGCGTAGTCCACTACGGGCTCACCATAGCCGTGATACTTGGAACTTTTTTGTTCCCAGTAGCTGAATCTTAAACAACAACAACAACAAAAGATGCTGGGCAGTGATGGTCTTGTGCCAGTGTATTTCCCTAGTTGTATTCACCAGTTGTGTTGGGGGGTTGAGCTCTGGCTTTCGGCCAGCATTTCAGCTGTCAATCAACTGTTTCACTCAACAATCTTCTGTGGTTGATTGTTCAATAAAAAAACCCATGAACTATATGTTTAACACAACTCTAACCCTGTACATGGAGGACAAAAGAACATGTATATTGTATGCGTTAGCATTGTAATATGTGGCCACGCCCCCCCTCTTGGTAGAAATAATAATAATAAAAAAAATTTAAAAAAAAAAAAAAAAAAAAAAAAAAAAACACCACTACACACCACACAAAACACACACAACACCACACACACCACACACACACACACAAAACACACACAACACACAGGAAACAGCCCCGTCGAACAAGCTGACTAAACTCCCAGGTACCTATTTAATTCTAGGTAACAGGGATAGGGTGCAAAGAAACTCTGCCCATCGTTCTCGCCGGTCGGGAGCGAACCCGGGGACCACAGGACCACGTGCCCAGCGTGCTGTCCGCTCGGCCACCGGCTCCCCTTGTGTGTGTGTGTGGTGTATAAACAAAAAATAAATAGTTAGGCGGGCCGAAAAAGCAGAGCTTCAACGCCCGCCAGCACAACTAGGTATACACAGTTTTAAGTGGAGATACGATAGAGCCCAATAGGCTCAGGAACCTGTACAACTGTTGACTGACAGTTTGAACGGCGGGACCAAATAGGCCGAAGCACAACTAGAAGAGTTACATTCTTCCCCCCTAAAACATAATCATCACACCTATCCGGAACGCCCGCCTATCGCTCGCTGGGACACCGGTTGACTCAGCAGGCGGATACGACGCCACCCCCCACGAGTTTGGTTCCCAAACCAAGCCCCCCCCACGCTTGCCCACAGGTACCATCCCCCCCCCATTCCCAAGCGAGTACGCGCCCGCCCCCACCTCGCCACACATGACGTGCAACCTCGCCTCGCTGTTACTTCGAGCACCTCTAGACGTACATATCTTCACAGTCCGACGCTGAACCATTATACTTCGTGTGTGATTTAGCATCGTGACAGCTACCCCTAATATATGAGTTACTTTTGTTTTGTTTGTTTACCATTTCCATACTATTGCATGTTTGCCCTTAATCTTATCATCTTTGGGCCAATATGTGCTTTTGGAAACAAACCATGCTTGCGTTATCCTCAACATTTTCTTCAAAGCTCCCAAAGTTCCCGCTCACACATTTCCATACTATTGTTATGTTTAGCCGATGATATTTCATACCTTTTTAACAAAAAACAAAAAAAAGTAACTTATTTTTGAATTGAAAAAACAATTCAAGTTCTGAGCAAATTAACAGTTAAAACTAAAAGCAAAATTCTGCAACAAATTTAGCCTTTTTTACCTGTTCGTTTGTTGCTTTAAAGTTGCATATTTACGGCTCTGGATGTTGCAAGGTGTTCTCGGGAGTAAAAGTATGGGAATTGGTCCTAAACCTGAACCCAGCCAAATGGTATCCCGCAACCGCGAGTAATGGCCTGATTTAACCCAAAACCACAGTGAACAAGTTTTTAATCAATCAAGCTAATTTGTCTTGTTTCATCCGTGGGAAATAATACCGTTATGCGGGACACCGAGTGAAGCAATCCTATATATAAGAAGCTGCCTCGGATATATATATATAAATTGTGGGGACCGACCTGTGAGATTTTATTTATTATATGAATTATATCGGAATTTATCTTTACGTTAATTTACATATTTCAATAGCAATTTGTCATAATGTTAAGGTGACTGTATTTCTGCAATAATCTCAAAATCGCTTCTTGCCCATTGGGGGGGGGGTTCTATTTACTTTATATATATGCAGCCAATGAAATTACAGTATTAACTACACATATTAGTATACATCTTATTGCACAGCAGGCTTAATCCACCAGATATAACTAGGATGTAGACACCAAAGTATCCTATTCTGAGGCAGCTTCTTCACCCATAGTAACTGATACCAAGTCTTGCTTCCTCATCTTGTACCTGTCAAAGGGTGCTAGCTGTAAAGCCAGAATATAATCTTATGAAGCTCTATCACGAGAAGGAAAAAACACTGTATATTATATATAATAAGGACCCAAGGTTTAATTACCTTTAGTATGAGGCGATTCGTATTCTAACCGGTTCGCCCTATCTACTGACATTAATGGCAAAAAATGATTAGATAAATGGGCTTCGGTAAGACACGTAGATTGTTTATTGTTTTACTGAGTGTTGAGAATGGAACAAGGTACTTGAGGTTTCTCCTTCACACTTTGTCCAAGAGAAAGATAGGAGCCGAATTTGCTCCCTTTGCGCCTTATGATCTTAAAAACAATGGCTGACTCACTCCACGACGCTCTGGATACCTGGTCCAGATGTCAGTAACTGATTGAAGGGTCACATTTACTTTATTTAATACTGATAATAAGTTAATAAATGAGATGTTTATGATGGTAAAAGTCCAAAGACTAATGTATTAAGAATAATACCAACACAATTCAATAGTGGTGAATATAATAGTATGTGGCTATGATATACCGTTTTCTATAGACGGAAAATTCCGCTACAAGCTACATTTCTATGGGTTAACTTTGTGTATACAACGCAGCAATATAATCTGGCATTGCATGTTAATATTTTAAATGCGTGTCGGATTTCAGACATATATATAGATATTAAGATATATATATATATCTATATAGATATATAATTATATATATAATATATATATTATCTCATATATATATATATATATGAATTGAAACTCACCGCCCCATAGATGACTCGAACCCATACTCCCAGGAGGCAACGCAATTGTTGTAACAAGACTCCTTAAACCTATTGACCATCATGACCGGACATTAAGATCTGCGGGGGGGTGATCGCCGAAAGATATTGAACCACCCCACCGCCAGGCACCGGATGGTATCCTGGGAAGCCTTTATCAAAGAACCTCATTCTTTGGGGCACACGTGAGGAACACAAATTGCAACAAGCATTGAATGGTCCCCAGGAATATATGCGAATGAAAACTCACACCCCAGCAGGGACTTGAACCCATCTCCCAGGAGCAACGCAACTAGTTGTACAATAGTCCTTAAACCACTTGACCATCCGGATCCGGGACATAATGAGGTTTAAGGCCGTCTTGTCATACCAGTTGCGTTGCTACCTGGGAGTTATGGTTCGAGTCACTTCTGGGGAGTGAGTTTCAGTTCGCATATCAGTCCTGGGGACCATTAGGCTTTTTTTTCGCATTTGTGTTTCCTCTACGGGTCGCCCCAAAGATGAGGTTATTTGGTAAAATGCTATGCCCAGATAACCATCCGAGTGCCGGGGTGGGGGTGTTCAAATAGCTTATGCTATCACCTCATTATGTCTGGTCTTGATGGTCAAGTGGTTTTAGGGTCTTGTACAGTACAGTTGCGTGCTCCCGTGTGAGTATGTGTTCGAGACATTTTTGGGGTGTGAGTTTCATTCGAATATAGTCCTGGGCACCATTCAGGGTTGTTGCATAATATATATATAAATATATATATAGTTATATATATTATATATATAATATATATGATAGAGATTATATATATATATATCTATATATATATTTATATATAATATAATATATATATATTGTAGTACCTAGTAGCCAGAACGCCACTTCTCAGGGGGCTTACTATGCAAGGGCCGATCTGCCTATAAGCCAGTTTTCATGAATTAATTTTTGTTCGACAACCGAACCTACCTAAACATAACCTAACCTAATTTTTTTCTACTACCTACATAACCTAACCTAACTATAGGTTAGGTTAGGTAGGTAGGCTGGTTATGTTCGGTCTTATATCTTCGTTAATTTTAATTCCAATATAAAAAAATTGACCATACAAAATGAAATGAAAGGGTACACATTCTCACTCTCCCACCCCCCTTCCCTTTGGTCCAGTTTATTCATTTTCATAAGATAAAAAAAAATTTGAGAAAATAATGATTAATTAAGGGAGTTACGAGGAAAGGCTGCGGGAAATGCACCTTACGACACTGGAAGACAGAAGAGTAAGGGGAGACATGATCACAACTACAAAATCCTCTGAGGAATCGACCGGGTAAACAAGATAAACTATTCAACACTGGTGGGATGCGAACAAGGGGACACAGGTGGAAACTGAGTACCCACATGAGCCACAGGGACGTTAAAAGGAACTTTTTCAGTGTCAGAGTAGTTAACGGATGGAATGCATTAGGCAGTGATGTGGTGGAGGCTGACTCCATACACAGTTTTAAATGTAGATATGATAGAGCCCAGTAGGCTCAGGAATCTGTACACCAGTTGATTGACAGTTGAGAGGCGGGACCAAAGAGCCAAAGCTCAACCACCGCAAGCACAAATAGGTGAGTACAAATAGGTGAGTACACACACACACACACACATACATACACACACACACACACACACAGGCTAGGGTTACCCTAGATGAAAGACTATCAGATATAGAGGTGACAGCAGAGGAGGTAATGAAACAGTTGACAACAGTAGATGCAACTAAAGTGGTTGGACTTTATTATTATTAGACAAAGTATCACCGTGGATACTAAAAGAGGCAGCGCAGGCCCTCAGCGTGCCTCTGGCAATGATCTTTAATGAGTCACTTATGTCGGGAGAATTGCCCAGTTGCTGGAAGAAAGCAAATGTCGTGCCGATCTTCAAGAAAGGCGATAGGGAGGAGGCACTTAACTATAGACCTGTATCACTGACAAGCATCCCCTGTAAAATACTGGAAAGAATAATTAGGCTACGACTGGTTGCACACCTGGAGAACATTAGGTTTGTGAACAAACATCAATATGGGTTCTGGACAGGGAAATCGTGCCTAACAAACCTTCTGGAATTCTATGATAAAATAACGAGGATAAGACAGGGCAGAGATTGTTGGGCGGACTGCATATTTCTGGACTGCCAAAAAGCCTTTGATACAGTACCGCACATGAGACTGCTGTTCAAACTCGAGAGGCAGGTGGGGGTGGGGGAAAAGCCCTAGCATGGATAATTATCTACCTAACAGGAAGGAGCCAAAGAGTTACGGTAAGGGGCGAGAAGTCGGACTGGCGAACAGTAACAAGTGGAGTACCACAAGGATCGGTACTGGGAACCATTCTATTTCTTGTATATGTTAACGACATGTTTACGGGTGTAGAGTCCTATATGTCGATGTTTGCGGATGACGCAAAGTTGATGAGAAGAGTTGTGACAGATGAGGATTGCAGGATCCTCCAAGAGGTTCTGAACAGGTTGCAGAGATGGTCAGAGAAATGGCTACTGGAGTTGAACACGAGCAAATGTAAAGTTATGGAATGGGACTAGGAGATAGGAGACCAAAGGGACAGTACACAATGAAGAGGAACAGCCTACCTGTGTCGACGCGAGAAAGAGACCTGGGCGTGGACGTAACACCTAATCTATCTCCTGAGGCACATATAAATAGGATAACGACAGCAGCGTACTCTACACTGGCAAAAGTTAGAACATCATTCAGAAACCTAAGTAAGGAGGCATTTAGGGCGCTTTACACAGCCTACGTGAGGCTAGTCTTTGAGTATGCCGCCTCATCATGGAGTCCCCATCTGAAGAAGCATATAAAGAAACTGGAAAGGTTCAGAGGTTTGCAACGAGACTCGTCCCTGAGTTACGATGGATGGGGTATGAGGAGCGCCTGAGGGAACTGTGCCTTACGACACTAGAAAAAAGAAGGGAGAGGGGGACATGATAGGAACGTATAAAATACTGAGAGGGATTGACAGAGTGGACATAAACGAAAGGTTCACACGGAATAGTAACAGAACGAGGGGACCTGGGTGGAAGCTGGAAACTCAGATGAGTCACAGGGATATTAGGAAGTTTTCTTTTAGCGTGAGAGTAGTGGAAAAATGGAATGCACTTAAGGAACAGGTTGTGGAAGCAAATACTATTCATAATTTTAAAACCAGGTATGATAGGGAAATGGGACAGGAGTCATTGCTGTAAACAACTGATGCTCGAAAGGCGGGATCCAAGAGTCAATGCTCGATCCTGCAGACACAAGTCGTTGAGTACAACTAGGTGAGTACACACACACACACACACACACACACACACACACACACACACACCATTTGCAAGAAAAAATTTAAAATAATTTTCCCAGTGTTGCAGATGTATATTTTAAGTCCATATAATAGAATTTGAGTTTATTAAAACATTTACACAATATAATTTAAACCCCTTAACTGCTCCCAACAATTAATGATAAACCTAATTAACCGCTTGTGGAAGCTATTATTTTTCTAATATAATAAACAAATTGCTTTATAGAAAAATGTAATTCAGTTTTAATTTTTTTTTCCCCAAACGCGTAATTGGGCAGCTTCAACAAATATTCTTACTAAATGCGATGACAAATTTGCCATAGTCTGGTAAATGACTAAAATAACTTTAATGTTATTATGAATTTTTGGAATATATAATATTCGTGATAATTATCTTCATGATAATATCCACTCGGCTGAGAACCGTGGATATTACAAGATTATTTTATCACTGAATCTTTATTTCGGTATCTAAAAATATATTTAAACGCAAGTGAATATCTTTTTTTTTTTATATATGTATTTTGTTAAGTTAGCTTTTCTGTTTATGTGCGTGCGTATGTGTGTGTGTACTCACCTAGTTGTGCTTGCGGGGGTTGAGCTCTGGCTCTTTAGGCCCGCCTCTTAACTGTCAATTAAGTTAATTTTTTTTCACACTAACCCCCCCCCCCACACACACACACAGCCCGTAGTAGTTGCCTACGCCAGATACCTATTTACTGCTAGTTGAACAGGTGCATCAGGGTGAAAGAAACTCTGCTCATTTGTCTGCTCATGTGCATGCGTGTGTGCGTGCGTGAGTGCGCGTTAATGAAGTAAAGGGAACTATCAGGAGAGAGCGCCAAGCCATTACGACTATATAGCACTTGTAAGGGGTCAGGATAAGGATTTGGGATGGGACGGGGGGAAGGAATGGTGCCCCACCACTTGGACGGTCGGGGATTGAACGCTGACCTGCATGAAGCGAGACATTTTATACGTATACATTTGTGTATATGTGTGCTTATCTAATGTACTCACCTATATGTGTTACCTGAAGTCTAGACTCAGATTCTGGGTTCTGTCCTCTGAACGACTCACTAACCCAAGCCGTGTCTCACCCTAGTGTGAGTGTGTCTCACCCTAGAATGTGTCTCACCCTAGAGTGAGTGTGTCTCACCCTAGAATGTGTCTCACCCTAGAGTGTGTCTCACCCTAGTGTGAGTGTGTCTCACCCTAGTGTGAGTGTGTCTCACCCTAGTGTGAGTGTGTCTCACCCTAGTGTGAGTGTGTCTCACCCTAGAATGTGTCTCACCCTAGAATGTGTCTCACCCTAGAGTGTGTCTCACCCTAGAGTGAGTGTGTCTCACCCTAGAGTGTGTCTCACCCTAGAGTGAGTGTGTCTCACCCTAGAGTGTGTCTCACTCTAGAGTGTGTCTCACCCTAGAGTGAGTGTGTCTCACCCTAGAGTGAGTGTGTCTCACCCTAGAGTGTGTCTCACCCTAGAGTGTGTCTCACCCTAGAGTGAGTGTGTCTCACCCTAGTGTGAGTGTGTCTCACCCTAGAATGTGTCTCACCCTAGAGTGTGTCTCACCCTAGAGTGAGTGTGTCTCACCCTAGTGTGAGTGTGTCTCACCCCAGAGTGTGTCTCACCCTAGAATGTGTCTCACCCTAGAATGTGTCTCACCCTAGAATGTGTCTCACCCTAGAATGTGTCTCACCCTAGAGTGTGTCTCACCCTAGAGTGTGTCTCACCCTAGAGTGTGTCTCACCTGAGAGTGTGTCTCACCCAAGAGTGAGTGTGTCTCCCCTAGAGTGAGTGTGTCTCCCCTAGAGTGAGTGTGTCTACCCTAGAGTGAGTGTGTCTCCCCTAGAGTGAGTGTGTCTACCCTAGAGTGAGTGTGTCTCACCCTAGAGTGTGTCTCACCCTAGAGTGTGTCTCACCTGAGAGTGTGTCTCCCCTAGAGTGAGTGTGTCTACCCTAGAGTGAGTGTGTCTCCCCTAGAGTGAGTGTGTCTACCCTAGAGTGAGTGTGTCTCCCCTAGAGTGAGTGTGTCTCCCCTAGAGTGAGTGTGTCTACCCTAGAGTGAGTGTGTCTACCCTAGAGTGAGTGTATCTACCCTAGAGTGAGTGTGTCTCCCCTAGAGAGAGTGTGTCTCCCCTAGAGTGAGTGTGTCTCCCCTAGAGTAAGTGTATCTCCCCTAGAGTGAGTGTGTCTCACCCTAGAGAGAGTGTGTCTCCCCTAGAGTGAGTGTGTCTCACCCTAGAGTGAGTGTGTCTCCCCTAGAGTGAGTGTGTCTCACCCTAGAGTGTGTCTCACCTGAGAGTGTGTCTCACTCTAGAGTGAGTGTGTCTCCCCTAGAGAGAGTGTGTCTCCCCTAGAGTGAGTGTGTCTCCCTAGAGAGAGTGTGTCTCCCCTTGAGAGAGTGTGTCTCCCCTTGAGAGAGTGTGTCTCCCCTAGAGAGAGTGTGTCTCCCCTAGAGAGAGTGTGTCTCCCCTAGAGTGAGTGTGTCTCACCTGAGAGTGAGTGTGTCTCCCCTAGAGAGAGTGTGTCTCCCCTTGAGAGAGTGTGTCTCCCCTAGAGAGAGTGTGTCTCCCCTAGAGAGAGTGTGTCTCCCCTAGAGAGAGTGTGTCTCCCCTAGAGTGAGTGTGTCTCCCCTAGAGAGAGTGTGTCTCCCCTAGAGAGAGTGTGTCTCACCCTAGAGTGAGTGTGTCTCCCCTAGAGTGAGTGTGTCTCCCCTAGAGAGAGTGTGTCTCCCCTTGAGAGAGTGTGTCTCCCCTAGAGAGAGTGTGTCTCCCCTAGAGTGAGTGTGTCTCACCTGAGAGTGAGTGTGTCTCACCCTAGAATGTGTCTCCCCTAGAGTGAGACATTGAAAAGTATTCCACCAGATATTAATGGGATCTCTCATATCTCAATTCAGTACCTATATTCCGTTCTCATCCATCGCAGAGGTGGACACTCAGTTATGCAGTGTGGAATATTTTTCATTGAAAATGTTATATAAATCTCAACACCCAGAGTTTAATCCGCTTAGTTTGTAGTCACTCTGCTTCAAGTTCATCTATAACATTTTAACCCAAAAATGTTGACCAGACCACACACTAGAAAGTGAAGGGACGAGGACGTTTCGGTCCGCCCTGGACCATTCACAAGTCGATTTTTTAGCCACGTTATTGTGACTTATCTTCGGCGTTTTAACCTAAATTTCACAAAAATTCTTTGTAATAACTTAAAGCAACTTTTTATATCCGATGTATTTCAANAATAAGAAGGTTGATGCAATTGAAACACCTGACTTTAGGAGAGGACATTATGGCAACCTTAGAAATTTTTTTAATGAGTATAATTGGACAGACTTGTTGCTAGGCAAGGAAGTGAATGAGATGTATGTCAAGTTTTGTGAAATATATGATAAAGGCACAAAAATTTTTATACCAAAACAGAGAAGCAGAACTAGGAAACAGGATTGGTTCAACAGAAAGTGCGAGAGGGCCAGAGACCAAAAGACACAAAAATGGAATCAATATAGGAAGAGGCCAAACCCCCAAACATACCAGCGATACAAAGATGCGAGAAACAACTACACGGCAGTGAGGAGAGAGGCAGAAAGAAATTTTGAAAAAGGGATTGCAGACAAATGTAAAACAGAACCAGGTCTATTCTATAAATTCATAAACAACAAATTGCAGGTAAAGGATAATATTCAGAGGTTGAAAATGGGAAATAGATTCACGGAAAATGAAAAGGAAATTGTGAAACATTAAACGAAAAGTTCCAAAGTGTGTTTGTACAAAATGAAATCTTCAGGGAACCAGACACAATAAGAATTCCAGAGAACAACATAGAGCACATAGAGGTGTCTAGAGACGAAGTGGAAAAAATGCTCAAGGAGCTAAATAAGAACAAAGCAGTTGGTCCAGATGGAGTTTCACCATGGGTTCTGAGAGAATGTGCACCTGAGCTCAGCATTCCACTTCAACTGATTTTTCAGGCATCCCTGTTTACAGGAGTTGTAGCTGATGTGTGGAAAAAGGCTAACATAGTTCCAATCTACAAAAGTGGAAGCAGGGAAGACCCCCTTATTTATAGACCTGTATCATTGACAAGTGTAATAGTCAAAATATTGGAAAAAATAATTAAAACTAAATGGGTAGAACACCTGGAGAGAAATGATATAATATCAGACAGACAGTATGGTTTTCGATCTGGAAGATCCTGTGTATCGAATTTACTCAGTTTCTATGATCGAGCAACAGAGATATTACAGGAAAGAGATGGTTGGGTTGACTGCATCTATCTGGACCTAAAAAAGGCTTTCGACAGAGTTCCACATAAGAGGTTGTTCTGGAAACTGGAAAATATTTGAGGGGTGACAGGTAAGCTTCTAACATGGATGAAAAATTTTCTGACTGATAGAAAAATGAGGGCAGTGATCAGAGGCAATGTATCGGACTGGAGAAATGTCACAAGTGGAGTACCACAGGGTTCAGTTCTTGCACCAGTGATGTTTATTGTCTACATAAATGATCTACCAGTTGGTATACAGAATTATATGAACATGTTTGCTGATGATGCTAAGATAATAGGAAGGATAAGAAACTTAGATGATTGTCATGCCCTTCAAGATGACCTGGACAAAATAAGTATATGGAGCACCACTTGGCAAATGGAATTTAATGTTAATAAATGCCATGTTATGGAATGTGGAATAGAAGAACATAGACCCCACACAACCTATATATTATGTGAGAAATCTTTAAAGAATTCTGATAAAGAAAGAGATCTAGGGGTGGTTCTAGATAGAAAACTATCACCTGAGGACCACATAAAGAATATTGTGCGAGGAGCCTATGCCACGCTTTCTAACTTCAGAATTGCTTTTAAATACATGGATGGCGATATACTAAAGAAATTGTTCACGATTTTTGTTAGGCCAAAGCTAGAATATGCAGCGGTTGTGTGGTGCCCATATCTTAAGAAGCACATCAACAAACTGGAAAAGGTGCAAAGACATGCTACTAAGTGGCTCCCAGAACTGAAGGGCAAGAGCTTCGAAGAGAGGTTAGAGGCATTAAATATGCCAAAACTAGAAGACAGAAGAAAAAGAGGTGATATGATCACTACATACAAAATAGTAACAGGAATTGATAAAATCGATAGGGAAGATTTCCTGAGACCTGGAACTTTAAGAACAAGAGGTCATAGATTTAAACTAGCTAAACATAGATGCCGAAGAAATATAAGAAAATTCACTTTCGCAAACAGAGTGGTAGACGGTTGGAACACGTTAGGTGAGAAGGTGGTGGAGGCCAAGACCGTCAGTATTTTCAAAGCGTCATATGACAAGGAGTGCTTGGAAGACGGGACACCACGAGCGTAGCTCTCATCCTGTAACTACACTTAGGTAATTACACACACACACACACATACAGGGGCCTGGTAGCCTGGTGGATAGCGCGCAGGACTCGTAATTCTGTGGCTCGGGTTCGATTCCCGCACCAGGCAGAAACAAATGGGCAAAGTTTCTTTCACCCTGAATGCCTCTGTTACCTAGCAGTAAATAGGTACGTGGGAGTTAGTCAGCTGTCACGGGCTGATTTCTGAGGTGTATGTGTGTGTGTGGTGTGGAAAAAAAGTAGTTAGTTAACAGTTGATTGACAGTTGAGAGGCGAGCCGAAAGAGCAAAGCTCAATCCCTGCAAACACAACTAGGTGAATACACACACAAACATGCCCAGGATGCAGTCCATAGCAGCTGTCTAACTCCCAGGTAGACAGGCCTTTCCTTTCCATTGGAGACTTTCAGCGCCGTGGAGAGGGGGTACCTGCTGCCTGCTGCCTGGCAGCAGGCAGCAGGCCCGTGACCTGCTGCCTGGGTAACAGCTTCTCCCCCGAATCAACCTACCCTGGCTTTGCGCCCTGGTGAGGCCACTCCAGACCGACAACCAGAGCGCAACTCCATAGTCTCCTGAGACTGATGGATGCCTACTATGCTATAACTCCCAGGTACCCCCTTTAATTCTAGGTGAACAGGGGCACCAGATGAAAGAAACTCTGGCCATTTGTTTCTGTTCCGGCGGTGAATCTAACCTGGGCCCTTAGGACTCCGACACCCGAGCGCACTCCGCTCGGCCGCGAGGACCGTGTGCTGTGTATATTCATGCATTTGGTTGTATATATGTGTTAAGATGGAAGGGGTACCTGGTTGATACCTGGTTGATGGGGTTCTGGGAGTTCTTCTACTCCCCAAGCCCGGCCCGAGGCCAGGCTTGACTTGTGAGAGTTTGGTCCACCAGGCTGTTGCTTGGAGCGGCCCGCAGGCCCACATACCCACCACAGCCCGGTTGGTCCGGAACTCCTTGAAGGAAACAATCTAGTTTCCTCTTGAAGATGTCCACGGTTGTTCCTGTAATATTTCTGATGCTCGCTGGGAGGACGTTGAACAACCGTGGACCTCTGATGTTTATACAGTGTTCTCTGATTGTGCCTATGGCACCTCTGCTCTTCACTGGTTCTATTCTGCATTTTCTTCCATGTCGTTCACTCCAGTACGTTGTTATTTTACTGTGTAGATTTGGGACCTGTCCCTCCAGTATTTTCCATGTGTATATTATTTGGTATCTCTCTCGTCTCCTTTCTAGTGAGTACATTTGGAGAGCTTTGAGACGATCCCAATAATTTAGGAGTGAAGCTCTCTACAAATCCTTTTTGATC
>WNGS01165828.1:0-12469 GCA_020271785.1 Procambarus virginalis | reverse complement strand
GGGCATGGGCAGCGCACTGGGAGCCTCCTCGGCTGCCTCACAGGGCCCCTTGCCAACCACCGGACGTTGACCTGCAGGGACCCCCCACGCTTGGCATCTTCTTCAGCACCAGCTTGACGCCTCGGCTCGCACCAGAACCCTCACCACCCACGTCTGTAGGAGCAACCACCTTCCACTGCGGAGAACCATCTGCAGGAGAAATAACAGGAGGTAAATCAGACGCACAACCATCGTCAACAGCAGACACATGGACGTCAGCAACCACCAGTGACATAGAGCGCGAAGCACCCGGAACCGCCACATAATCGCCGAAGCTCCACCTGTGTCGAAGTCCTCCACATCAGCCAAGCAGTAGAAGAACGCCTGGAACGCTTGGGCACACCGGCCTCACATCCTCACAGCCGGAGGCTGACCCAGAACCATGGGCTTCACAAGCCGTTCGAACCGACGCCCGTCGCAGTACGGCAGCAGCTTCAACCACAGGGGGAACCGGGCCGCACACAACAGAATGCTCCACAGCCCCCCAGCACTCAGCACAACCGTAACACCAGGCAAGGGCGCAGGCCCCGACCCATCAGCAGGAGACGAGGCAGATGAAGACGACTCACAGAGACCATCCGGAAGACCCTCGGGAACAACTGGCACAGCGAATTGACCAGCGACAGGAGCCACTGCAACACCCTGAGGAGGGACAGCAACCACGGGGGCAAGTCGGGTGACGCAGGGGGGGGGGGGGGGCCGCATCAACAGCGAATGGGACCTGCCCCTCCTCATCTCCGGAATCCACGCCCTGAGGGAGCGGCGGGAAATCCTCCTCCCGGAACAAGTTGACAGGTGCAGCAGGGGCCTCAGAGCACCGGCAGCCTGATGCCCTAACTGGCCACATCAGAAACAGGTACGGGCTGCCGGGCATAATACACCCGAACGTAGTAACCCAGCAGCCGGACAGAAGATGGGATATCCGACCGCAGGTGCATACCTAAGGTACGGATGTTCGTCCGCTTCCCAGCATACTTCCCTGAGCAAAGCGTGTTCACCCGCACACTGATGACAGTACCATACCTCCCGAAGAAGCGCCGGAGAAGGTCTTCAGGGAACTCCAGGGGCGCACCATGCACACTGACATACGTCAGGGCACCACTGCGGTCCGAGACTGCAACAGAGCCTGCGCCATCCGGCAACAGCAACGAACGCCCTTCGTACCGACGGAGGAAGACCCGATACTCCTCCTCCCTCACGAACTTGACAATCACTCGGTGAGCCGTAACAAGCTCAACTCCGTAGACAGCCTCCACGGGGACACGAAGCATGTCACACATCACTAACTCAACGGCTGGATAACCAGCCTTACCAGAGAACTCCAGACCCACGGAATTCTGACGCAGAACAGGAGGAAGTTGGAGGCCCCCCATGTCAGTACCGCCACGTCAGCACGCAGCCAGCCGGGCAACAACTCTGGGAGGGCAGCGACGCCCCACCACCTGGCGACCAAACAGCTCAAGAATGGGTGAAGAAATAGAACACTGACGTGGAGCATAATTCAACTATTTTTGTTTAATTGTTACACCTCGGAAAAGTGGGGTCTGAAGGCTGCCTCACATGGGCCAGCAGACCTAGGGTGTTCTTGTGTTTAATGTTTAATTAATTTCAGGTATGTGACCGTGCAACAGTTTGGCTTACTCTAGGCAGCCTCAGGCTTTAATGAGCATATCGGTTATATCAAGACCTTACAGGTATAGTGGCCCTACTGTACACTTTGTTGAAGTTCTTTACAAATTTACAGAATAATTGTTATTTTTGATAAGTTGTGCAGCCTTGTACATTAAGCTGTTGGGTTGTTCCATTAACCTCGGGCCGAGTACGTTGGATTCGCTCACTGGCCACCAGAGGGCCAGGACGTGATCATTTGCCTTGCCAGTTGTCGCCTGGTGCCGAGTAGTGGCGGAGGTGGATTGTGGTGTGGTGCGCCCGCTGGCCGGAGGGCCCAGCTGGTGGTATGGTGGTTGGTGGTGTGTCCCGCGTCAGGCGGGTGGACACAGTGTGTCTTGACTTCTCAGGAGATGTGGATTGGACGCTTGTGGAGGTTCCATCGTCGATGTGCTCAACGTGGACGTCCGGGATTTGATCGGGCTGGAAAAGCTTTCCTCTACGCGGGTGGCGATGGCCTTCTGCGAGAGCTCATAGTACAAGGAGTTTGTGGCACGTTGGGCCGGCCACTCAGTTCCAGTCTCCGACACGGCTGTGTCTGTGGCCATTTCGGCCCTGGGGGCTGTGCAATATGTCAGTGTGCATGGTGTACCGGTGACGTTTTCTGAGGTCGAGCTGCGGTCTGTGTTTGGAAAGTTTGGGTTGTGCTGTTTCACCGCTTCAACCTTTGCGTACGGGCCGGCTGAGCGGGCTGCGTACGGGCACTCATACGCTTGGTATGAAGATTACATCCCTGTTCCGTCTCGTCTCCTGTATCGTGGGCTCTCGCTCAGAGTATTTTACCAGGGCCAGGCTCGCACTTGTTACCGGTGTGGAGCTGAGGGACATGAGGCGGCTGGCTGTGATGCTCCTCGAGCTGAGGCTCCCTCCGTTTTCTTGAAGGGTGACTTCCCCCTTTGGATACGCGGAGGGCTTCCTCGTCGTGACTGGGGTGGTGCCTGCAGCTGATTCGGCGAGTGCCCCCTCCGCGTCTGCTGGTCGGACCATGGTACGTGTACTTCACCGGTGTGCTCTGTGGATACGGGTGTTCCTGCCTCGAAGGTTCTTCGTTCGGTGGTGGCAGAGGTGCGTCAGCGGCCGGAGGCTTCTGTGCGGTCCCCAGCTGCTGCTGATGGTGTGATACCTGCTTCCCCTGCTGGAGATTGTCTGCTGCCCGGAGGTGCTGGGGTGGTGGTGAGCGTCTTCGCATCCCTGCCCTCTGATTCTGCATCGCCTCCCACGTCATCTGCGCCGGTCGCCTCGCCCCTTGGTTCATCTTCAGCTGCGCCTGCCTTGGTGTCTGCGGTGGGTGCCCCTGTGAGCTGGTGTGTGTTCTCCCGCTTCCTGAGCCTGTTCCTTCTGCTCCGGTCTCCGGGCGTGGTGGTAGGATGTTGCCCCATGCCGTGGAGGTTGCTGTTTTGTGTGACCGTGCTGCCTCGGCTTTGGGCCCGCCCGCGTCGGGTTCTTCTGGGGCACCCCTTGCTGGGGGTCGTTGTACCGACGATCAGCAGCCTCATGTGAAGCGCCGTCGTTCGGCTCAGGATACATCACCTCGTCGGTTATGGATGGAGGGCGGTGTTGCGATGGAGAATGCAGGCGAAGACGTCGAGGTGGTTTCTTCTGAGGTGCCTCCAGTGTCGGCAGCTGTGCCTCCTGCTGGTGGCGCCCCTGGGTGGGTAGCTTCTCGCGGTGACCGGGACCTGGTGGTCGTGTTGTCTAAGGATGGCTGTCGGGGGCTTCGGCCCGCGTTCCGGTTGGCGGAGGCTCCGTGGCTCCGGCAGACGGCTCCTCTGTGAGGAAGGGTACGGCGACGGGTGGGGTTCGCTGTGATCGTCCTGGGGTCCAGGATGATGTGCGGCCAGCGGGCCGCGACAGGTTGGGGGTGTCCTGAGGTTGTCCCGATGGCGCCCTCCATTGTGTGTGCGTCCTTGAATGTTCGGGGTTTGAATGCTCTTGGGGTCCAGTTGGGCCTGTTGGATGTTCAACAGGAGCAACGTGTGGATGTGGCTCTCATACAGGAGCATAATGTGCGTGATGTTCTGTGTGTTGCAGTGTCTGAGCGTGCATTATCATGTAGTGCTCAACCCGCCGAGGACGCCTTTCGGGGGGACCCTTATGTTGTTTTCTCGGAGGGCCTCATTCTCCGTGCTTCACACGGAGTTGGACGAGGATGGGCGGGTGTTGTTTGTGCGGGTGAAGTTTTTGGGGGTCGTCATTCCGTTCTTGACGGTGTACGCCCCCTCGGGTGCGGCGCGTCGTCGGGAGAGGGAGGAGTTCTTTCGGGTGGGGCTTCTTCCTTTCTTGCGTCATGATACGCGGGGCATGATTTTTGGAGGCGACTTCAATTGTGTGACGAGTGCACGGGATTGTTGTGGCGCTCGTCCGCAGAATGTCTTGAGTGCGTTGCTGGAGGTGGTGCGGTCCTGCGGTTTCCGGGACGCTGCTGTGCTCTTTGGTGGAGGGCTGTCGTTTACGTTTGCTGCGAGTGGGGTGCGTTCGCGGATTGATAGGGTGTACGTCAATGGTGGGGAATGTATGGTGTATGATTTTCGAACAGTCCCGGTTGCGTTCTCCGACCACAGTTTGGTAGTGGTCCGGGTTGGGGTGCCCAGTCAGGTGCGAGTCGGTGCGGGGTGGTGGAAGCTAAATTGTGGGTTGTTGCATTGTCCGCGTGTTTGTCGTCAGTTTCGGTGTTGGTGGGTCGGGATTCGCGCCCGGCGATGTGCGTTTCCGTCTATCTTGGAGTGGTGGGAATGGTGTAAAGTGCAGTGTCGTTTATTTTTTCGTGTGGTTGCTAAACGCGAGGCTGCTGGGCGTTTTGGGTTGCTGTGGTTATTGCAGGCGCGGTTATCGCAGTTGTATGTGAAGTACAACGCTGGCGTTGATTGTTTTGATGAGATTGTGGCCTGCAAGGCGCGTATATGCGAGTTGCGGGGTGAGTGGGCGGAGGGTGTGCGTGTGAGGGCTCGGGTCAGTGAGTGCGTGGACGGGGAACGGATTTCCCCATTTCTTTTACGTCAAGTACGGGCCGCGCGGGACTCTGTTCTTTTTACGGCCTTGCAGCAACCGGATGGGACCGTTGTTTTGGACACTGGTGACGTGTTGCACTATGTTCGGCAGGAGTTGGCTGCGCTATATGCGGAGGTGGATGGGGACGCCGCGCTTGCGGAGGGTTTCTTGGGTCGGTGCGTGCCTGGTTTGTCGGTTGTGGAGTGTGCTGGTCTGGTGAAAGAGGTTTCCTTGGCGGAGCTGTTTGAGGTGGTGCGGTCGTTTAGGTCCGGGAAGGTGCCGGGTTCGGATGGTCTTCCTGTTGAGTTCTATGTCGCCTTTTGGGATGTGTTGGGGGAGGTTCTGCTGGAGGTGGTCCGGTCTTGTCTTCGGGAGTGTGTTCTGCCTATGTCTCAGAGCGTTGGGATTGTGCGGCTTCTCCCGAAGCCGGGCGATTTACGGTTCTTCTCTAACTGGCGGCCCATTACTTTGTTGAATGTAGACTACAAGATCCTGTCTAAGGTATTAGCTGGTCGTTGTCGCAGTGTTGTGGCATCTGTTCTTTCTGTGGAGCAGTTTTGTGGTGTTCCAGGTCGTTCTCTGTTGCAATGCAATGCATTGTTTCGGGATGTGCTCTTGTACGTGTCCGACACTCGCTTGTCGGCGGCGATGCTTTGTCTGGATTGGTCAAAAGTTTTCGACCGGGTGTCGCTCGATTTTGTATTTCGGGTGTTGGGGAGGCTGGGCTTTCTGCCCTTGTTTGTTCGTTGGGTGCGTATGTTGTACGCTCGATGTTGTAGTCGGGTCTGTGTAAATGGGTTTTTGAGTGACTCTTTCCCTGTGCGTCGCTCGGTGCGGCAGGGTTGTCCGCTTTCGATGCTCCTGTATATCGTCTTTCAGGAGCCTTTTTTTCGGGCGATCAAGGACTGTCCGTTGATCGTCCCCCCTCGTTTGCCGTCGGGTCTTCGGTTGCAGATGATACCGTCCTGTTTGTGGCCTCAGAGGGGGTCGGTTGGGGCAGTCCAGGTTGTGGTTGAGAGGTTTGAGTTGGCCACTGGGGCCCGGGTGAACCGTGAGAAATCCGGTCTTCTGGGTCTCGGTGGGTGGTCCTCTCGCCGTGTGTGGGTGGGGTCGTGGTTTCCAGTTGTCACTTCTATGCGGGTGTTAGAGCTTACCTGGTTCGCTTCCTATGAGCGGTCTTTGGCTTGCAATTGGGGTTTGGTTTCCCGTAGTGTCGGTGTTGCGATTGGGTTGTTGGCTGTGTGCCCGTTGACGATTTATCCGCGGGCGCTGCTTGTAAATTGCAAAGTTTTGTCCCGGGTTTGGTTCGTGGCTCGGTGCTTTCCCCTGGATCGTAAGCTAGCTTTCGGGTTGGAACGCCAGGTGTATCGCTATGTGTGGTGTGGTCGTTACCACCCGGTTCGTCGGTCGACGTAGGTTTTGGCTGTGCAGGAGGGTGGAGTGGACATTCCTGATGTGTTCACTAGGGCTCGGGCGCTGTTCTGGGTCTCGCTGTGTCAGGGGTTCGAGTTGGGTGGGGGGCTCAATGTTTTGAGTATTTATTATTGCTCTGTTCGGTTTAGCTATTTGGTAGATTTTGGTGTTTGTCGAGAGGCGGCGGTTTGTACCCCCCCTGTTTACTCTTGGGCGGTGGCGATTCTTCGGGAGGTTTGCCGCTGTCCGGGTTTCCTATCCTTGTCAGTCAAGGCGGTGTATAGGGTGTTATTTCGTCGTGTTCCGCCGCGGGTGGAGGCTTTGTTCCCGTGTTGGAATTGGAGGGATGTGTGGGCAGCGCTGGGGGCGCGGTTTCTGGCCCCGCAGCAGAGGGAATTATTGTTTCGGCTCTTGCATTTGTCGTTGGCGACGAATGCCAGGTTGTGCATGCTGGGTTTGCGTGCCTCTGACGAGTGTGTGCACTGTGGTCTCCCTGAGACACAGATGCATGTTTTCTATTTTTGCGCGCGGCTGCGAGGTTTGCTTGATTGGTTTCGGGATGTATTAGTTGGGGTTTGTGGGCCAGGGTGTCGAGGTGGCCTTATGAGGTTTTTGTTTTTGTCTTTTCCGCAGAGGTCGCGCAGGGTTCGCAATACGCTCTGTCTTCTTGTTGCTGACTTTGTGTATTGTGTGT
This sequence comes from Procambarus virginalis, assembly GCA_020271785.1. NCBI lineage: Eukaryota > Metazoa > Arthropoda > Malacostraca > Decapoda > Cambaridae > Procambarus > Procambarus virginalis. The sequence goes on along the minus strand of WNGS01165828.1, from coordinate 5,667 downwards.
GGGTGGGTCGGAGGGAGGGTTATGGGGTTGCTCGGCTTTTCGGATTTTTGAGGGGCCGTTTGCGGTTCACATGGTGGTGGGTGCAGCGTGCTTTTCCGAGCGAGTTTCGTGGTTGGTTCACGGATGAGTATGTGCGTGGGGTTGCTTTTGGGTGAGTGGTATAGGGGTGGGTCTTCTCTGTTTTCGTCCTGCAGTCCTGGCCCTCCGATGGGCCTCCTCGGGAGGGTTGAGCTGGGTGTATGAGTGATTGCTCCTGTGGTTGTATGTTTGATTTGGTGTGTGGATTTGTGTGTGTAGGGATATGTGGGTGTGGGTGTGTTTTTTTTTTCATGGCTCCTGCGTGAGCCTTTGCTTGTGCCGTGTGGATTGGTGCAGACGCTTTCGTACTAATTGTGTTGGTGCGATTGCTGTTATTGCGGGGAGTGGTGATAGTTTGAGGTGTGTGTATCTCGATGTTTTGCAGTTAGCCCCGGGTTCTTTCTTGGGGCTGTCTTGTAGTTGTGCCTGGGCCTTGGCCGTAATTTGTTTTTATGTTACTTATAGTGATCATGCTTTGTGTTCATTATGTGCTTGTGTACATTTTGTGTGTGTGTGAGTGTCTGATTTATCCTGTGTATGTATTTCCATGTCCGGCTACATCCGTTTGTTGTATGTCCGTTCTTATGTTTCATTTATGTTTATGTAATTGTGTTTTATGTTTCATTTTGTATATGGACTTCTGTACATGGGGTTTATGAGGTCTTGTAATGTATTTATGTCTTTTGTGCATGTGTTAATTGTTATTTTCTTGTTGTAAATGTTCTTATGTTCTTGTCTTGTGTCCTGATGTGATCCTTTGTATGTTTCTTTTATAAAAAAAAAAATTAACCTCGGGCCGAGTACGTTGTGCTCGGCTCTCCTGACAGTTAAACATATGGTTGGATAGGCATGCAAAGGTCATAAATAGGTACCCATTATATATTTAACAATGTACTCTTAGTCTCAAAATGTAATACTAGTTGGGGAGAATTTACAAATTAGGTGGATGGGGAAGGAAATTTACACAAGTGTGTAAGATGGCATTAATGTAGTAGTGATATTTGCCTCTACACGTATAATGGCAGGAACCATCCCTCGTCATTGACAGTTACCATATAACCCGTCCCAACCCTCCTGTACGTAGCTACCTGAGGCGACTGTCAAGTGTCCTGGCTTGTTCCACCAGACTGTTGGTAGCAGCTGTACACAATCCAACGTAACACAACCAAGATTGATCAGATAAACTACCGGGTGAATTGTTCCTGCCCCCCCCCCATTTTTAATATAGTATCGTGAGCTGTTATGTCTGTAACTGTAAAATGGGATAAGCCGGTCTGCCAGCATTACTTGATGTAGGTGCAGTTGCTGCTTGACGATGCGGGGTGGTAGTTGGGTGTTGATGTGGCGTTACGTGATGGAGGGACCAGAGATCCCATCACAATGGTTGTACTCTTCAAATCACTTGTGTTGTCCCGTCTTGAGTAATGTTCAGTACTCACTTCCCCCTTCAGAGCAGGAGAGATTGCTGAAATTGAGGGAATACAGAGAACATATACGGCACGCATAAACGAGATAAAGCACCTAAATTATTGGGATCGACTCAAAGCTCTCCAAATGTACTCACTAGAAAGGAGACGAGAGAGATACCAAATAATATACACATGGAAAATACTGGAGGGCAAGGTCCCAAATCTGCACAGTAAAATAACAACGTACTGGAGTGAACGACATGGAAGAAAATGCAGAATAGAAGCAGTGAAGATCAGAGGTGCCATAGGCACAATCAGAGAACACTGTATGAACATCAGAGGCCCACGGTTGTTCAACGTCCTACTAGCGAGCATCAGAAATATTACAGGAACAACCGTGGACATCTTCAAGAGGAAACTAGATTGTTTCCTTCAAGGAGTGCCGGACCAACCGGGCTGTGGTGGGTATGTGGACCTGCGGGCCGCTCCAAGCAACAGCCTGGTGGACCAAACTCTCACAAGTCAAGTCTGGCCTCGGGCCGGGCTTGGGGAGTAGAAGAACTCCCAGAACCCCATCAACCAGATATCAACCAGGACCTCTACCCCTCTGTGGTATGGACCCACTCTGTGGGTCTGGAGTTTTCTGGATGGGCTGGGTACCCTGAAGTGGAGTTCGTGATGTGTGAAATGTGTTATGTTCCTGTGGCAGATATCTATAGTGTGGAACTGGTCTCTGTGCACCGAGTAATTATCAAGTTTATGGGGGAGGCAGCATACCGTGAGTTTCTCCGCCACTATGACAGGTGGTCTTTCCCCTTGCCGGATACTGCCAGTACTGTGTCGATCTCGGATCGTAGTGGAGCCCTAACTTAAGTGAGTGTCCATGGTGCACCCTTGGAGTTTCCTGAGGCCCTGCTGCTGCGTTACTTCGAGCAGTTTGGTGCTGTTGTGAGTGTCTGGTTGCACACACTTTTCTCGGGAAAGTTCAAGGGTTTGAGGACGAACATTCGCACCCTGGGGATGCGCCTGAGGACGGACATTACGTCATCCATCCGGTTCCTGGGGTACTATGTTCGGGTGTACTATGCCCGTCAACTGTGAACATGTTTTCGGTGTGGCATATTGGGGCATCAGGCTGCTAGGTACTCTGTGGCTGCCGTAGCTCCCATGAGGAGAATTTCCCGTCGCTCCCTGTGGAGGAGGATTCGGTGAGTGAGGATGTGGCAGTTACGTTAGCTGATGTGTTACCCGACGCGCCTGATGCTGTTGTCGCCTCTCCACCGGAGGTTTTGCTGCCATCGGTTGGTCACCTTGATCCAGTTGATGTCCCTGGTGCTCCCGTGGTTCTTCCGTGCCCGTCGTCGCTTTCTTCCTCTCCAGCTGTTGCGCCTGTCGCTTTGTCTTCGCTGTGTGTCCCGGCCGTGGCGGTTGTCGCCTCTCTCTCTCTCCTTCCTGCTCGAAGGGGGCGCATGCGCAAAGCTCCCAGTAAGGGCTCCGAGCATAAACTGTATGGAAGGAAATGGGGGCATGACGAATATTTACGTCATAAATAAAGGTGTTGGCGGCAACAATTATTTTCTCGTAATGCAGCCAATTAATTTAGACGATATTTAATGAACAAGAAAGAATCTGGAGTGGAGATACGGTTTACCATTCTGTTCACTGGTACAGCTAATCGTGGCTGTATAAATTAATTCCTGTAACATGATAGATTTACTAACGAAAAGCGAATCTATTAATAAATGATTATCCTTAATAAAAAGGCAAAATAAGGCTAGATTCTACTCGATATGTTAATATGAAATGTTCCCGGTGGCTAGCTGACTGATGCAACATTTCCATGATTCTAAGGAAAATTACATGACGCTCCACATCCTAATGCAATGAATCCTGTGTTAGTTAATTGTGATGCTTAGCACAGGAAATACATCCCATTGTACTAAGGATTAGTAAATGAGTATTAAATGATCATGACGCCTAATACAGGAAATACATCCTATTGTATTAAGGATGAGAATAATTGTTGGTTATTTCCAACAGTTGCTGCTCCTGCTGTCGATGCTGTGGGTGCTGGTGCTGGCCGTGGCATCGTGATGGTGCTGAAGAAGGATGCCCGTCGTGGAGGGTCCCAGCCGGTGCACCGTCCCGTGGTTGGCAAGGGAGCCTGTGCAGCGCCCGAGGTGGGACTTGGTGCGCAGCCCTGTGCGCCGTCCTGTGCCTGGACCCCTAGGAAGAAGCCCTTTCTTATCATCTTGGCTTCCGGGGAAGTGTGTGAAGCATCTGCCTATTTTACGTTTGATATTATTGAGTGCGTGCTCCCTGTTCCTTGGAGCCCTATTTCCATTTGGGTTCCGCGGGGACGGTGATTTATCCGTTAATGCCTCGGCCATATATTTACATGCAAAGCTTACCTTTGCATGTAAAAATAAAAAAAAAAACTTGATGTAGGTGGTGCCGGAGTTTAGTGACACTTCCTCGCTAGTTTGCACATTTCACACGTGTGCAAAATTATCCTTTTTATTAATACTGAAATAGTGAGAGTTGCCAAGATAGGGAATTTGTTTAGCAAGTCTGGAGAGGGATTTAGTGGAGACGGGAAATTACAAGAATAGACCATATGCCAACATTTAATGTTGTAAGTGTCACATCTGTATTTAGTGTGGCTTAAGACTCAGCATATATATAACGGTGAACAAAGTAAATTTAAAGATGAAGGTAAAGGTCTAAGCCTATCTTTCACAAAGACGTCATCATACAAGAGACTCGCTGCCGGTGCCATTGCCAGCTGACCGTACGCGGTTTTGTTCCTTGGAAAACTTTAGATTTTGAGCACCCATCAGCTCAAGTCATCGCGGTTTTGTGAAGAAGAACACATTAATACTCGAAGACCAAGAGAATTACTTGTTTGGAATAAAACAATACAAATTTCATGTACAATGCAGGCGATTTACGATGGACAACAACTTTGTTGATTAGCTGCTGTCTACCTGACTGATATTCTGCGCAACCCAGTACGCAGGCGACCCAATCTGTTGTACCGCACTTGTTGCCCACGACCGATTACTTTTTTTTTATTGTTTGAGGACCGTATCACTGACCAGGTCAGTTAATACCACCATGAAAGGAGAGGCGATGCCCGCAGGGTCTCCTTAGAAGGTGTTCCGAGCCTTACAGGAAAAGGTAGACCAAACTGCTCAATTAGGGGTTAGGTATCCCTGATTCCACTTGGAGGAATCATTTTACGACCTCCGTCGGAGGGAGAATGAATTTCTCAAGGCCTAGGAGTGTCTCAGGCATTAGGTAGGGCAGTGAATCGGTCCTTACTACATGGAGACGTCATGGGGAAGTCAGAGAAAGAGGCAGTGGAGGCAGCTTTCAGACGAGGAGGGGCAGTGGACCGAGGTGCAGCAAGCACTGAAGAATACTGATATCGAGGCTTCATCACGTGTTTTTACCAGCATAACACCAGACATAATGGACCCAGAGAGGACAGTACCAGTCACACACCAGCCAGTGTCAGACAATGTACCTCTCCACATCCCAGGCCAAGGACACCTGTATGAGACAGGAAAGGACACCACCAGTTTTACACCAGTATTGGGAGGGGGGGGGGGGGGAGTTAGTAGTTACAGTTGATTGATTGACAGTTCAGAGGCGGGCCAAAAAAGCAGAGTTCAACCCCTGCAAGCACAACTAAGTGAGTACCAGACATCGACAAATTCTGCACATCTTCCAACATTAAAGATAATGCAGACAGGCCACTTTCCTACAGCATGTCGAGTAGTAACGGCAATGGAAAAGGAACAACCAGCGCTCAAACTTTCCATCACAGTCAACCTGAGAAGAGAAATAATGATACCACGAGACCAACAGACTGCAAATTACTTAGAAAAAGTAACAATCCTGCAAGGGAAACCTTGTGTACTTGGAAAAGCTGGACCCTTCAGCAAGTCGCGCACAAGTCGTGCTTTTGGGATACCCAATCGACTTTCCTCTGGATCCAGTACTAGAACACAAGGAAATCCTGAATGCGGAACAATGCCACACAAAAACAGACAAAGCAGCGACACGTCAGGTCCTGGTGACCGTCATGGGACATGTGCCAGAAACCTTCAATCTTAGAGATCGGGGAATATAACGACAGAGACCATATACGTCCTGGAACCCCTGCGCTGCCTCA
>WNGS01165827.1:17056-48763 GCA_020271785.1 Procambarus virginalis | reverse complement strand
ACTGTCCGCCTTCTCACTCCGAACACCTTTGCCACCAATTATATCCTGGAATCTGTCCGGCATCATGGTCTGTACACCTTTGTCACCAATTATATCCTGGGATCTGTCCGGCATCATGGTCTGTACACCTTTGTCACCAATTATATCATGGGAATTGTCCTCCTTCACAGTCTGTACACCTTTGTCACCAGTTATATCCTGGGAACTCTCTTGCATCACAGTCCGTACTCCATGGTCACTAGTTAGCGTCTTGGGAACTCTCGTGCATCAAAGTCTGAAACTCCATTTGTCGCATGGGAAATGTCCTGCATTACAGTTTGTACATTATTGTCTCCAGTTGTCGTTTGTGAACTCTCCCGCATCATAGTCTGTACAACATGGTCACCAGTTAGCATGTTGGAAGCTATTCCTGTGTGACAGTCTATACACCTTGGTTAACTGTCAGCATCCTGTGAACTTTTTTGTACAGTCTCTTCAACTTGGTCCCTAGTTAGCGCCCCTGAAAATCTCCACCAACACAAGCTGTAAAGCTTGTTGAAGAGGTGAATTAATGACATCACACATTCCGTTCTTAATCTGAAGACATGTTGGGAATTTGTTTTAGATGACTTGAGTTTACGGAGGTAAGAGAGTGCTTAAACCCAGCTCTGCTCGCCTGATCGTCTTCATTTACATCTCCTGCAGACAGGAGATGTTGTGAATGAAGAAAATATGTATCATATAATTAGGCTAGAAAATATGAGAATTGGATGAAATTGTAGCACTCATAAATGCGGTTATTGGTGTTGGTTAACACTGTGAGATTTTTCTCTACGCCTACCTCCCTTAGGAGGTGGACTACAAGTTTAAAGGCTGCTCTTGGCAGTTAAGCATGAGTCCAGTAGAAAAAGGAGAAGCGGGAGCAAACCGCCAGGCGTCCACCAGCAGGGGTGAAAACCTGTCCACAATAGGCCGCTGGTTCCTCCTAGTTAAACATGACATTAAAGCCAATAAAGGGTAACCGACGGGTTCTCACAATCAAATTTTATATTTGATGTGGCGCTATGAATTGGAATTCGAATTCCCAAGAGCACAGCCGTCATATCAAAGATCAAAACAACAATATCAAATATATCAGAACATGGGTGTGGCACAGAATAGTTGAAGGTTGACATCAAAGACCGTTTTCTGTACAATAAACAATTTATTAATAACAAGAGACTAGACTACTACATTATCGAGTTTACATTTACGTTAATGTCCATCCAGTGGCACTATAACCAACAGCTAACTAACAACCCTTGCTGTGTGGCTGCATACTGAACTAACCTGAACACAGGTGTGCCCACTGACGACGCAATATTGCAAATCAAGAAAAATATCACAGACTAAGTTACACCACAGCGAGTGATTTAATTACGTTAATGTCCATCCAGTGGCATTTGCAACACAGCTATTCAACAGCCCCTCGAGAAATGACAGCAGGCTCCATCCTGCTGACACTTCGGGCTGACAACATGAATTAACTGAACAAATGAGTTATCCACTGATGACACAAGCAAGCAATCAATAGTGACACGGCTACAGGTGTCCAGCTACTCTAATCACAAGCTTAAGGCCCTCCCGCCCAACAGGAGCGACCCCCGTAACTAGGTGGGTAGTCTAACAGTGACCCCCCCTATCACAACTAAAGTGAACAAAGTCAGGCAAGGTGGGATTCTGGGACACAGCTCCACTCATCCCTAAGTTACTTTACCCTCGTCACTAGACGATAGCCAAAAGAAATTGCCTTAATCAATTACAACATTGATTATGTGAATAATGATGGAAATTGACTGATCACAGCAGTCAGCAACAAAGTACTACTTTAATCACAAACAATTGTCTCACGCTAGACAACAACATGATAGTACTCTATGTTAACACAAGTCATCTTGTCATAATAACTCAAACTCTTAAATTACCTCACACTTGACTCCTTGCAAGTATTCAGTGAGTAATTCTTAATTACGGTCAAACGGACCACTAATTACATCCCAATTGAGTTACGTTAACTAAGCCTACCCCAAGTGGGTGGCTTCTCAACAGTCTGTGTCATTAATTACTTTACTATGAGTGCTAATTACCCTAATTAACCTCGAGCAATTAATTAACTGTCACCAGGACCGATAATTAATCATACATAAATACGTCTCACTCCGCACTGCCTAAGCAGGTCTCATCAAACACTGTGAATTCACGGAAGAGGAGTTAATTACTAATTAACAATGAGTGCAACTTAATCCACTGTCACCAGACAGAATATGATTAATATAACGTATTATGCTAACCCCATGACCTCGCTTTACCGAGTCATCTGAGTCCTCAAGACTCCAGACATTAATTACTCCACTACTTATCATGAGCCACTAATTGCCCTAACCCCGAAAGGCAATTAGTCTCGAGCAACCGACGTTAACACTATCACTGACAGACTCTGACAGATCCTCTCCCACTACGTGAATTCATGATGAGAATGCTAATTACATAATTAGCTAGAGTGGTCAATTAATTGTCACACGGACAATTAATTGCACCGGAAACGTATTCCCACAAGCTCAAGTTCAACACTGTTCTCCCATAACAGCCCTCACTCATTCAACAACAACAAATGTGCACCCCCTTATCCAGTTAATCACCCCTAATTAACTCACTGAATCCTCAAGTTCTCAACACAACTTAAAGAAACAAAGTAACCCTAAGGTTACATAGGTCACACATATAATGGCATGCAAAACAACAAAAAATAGCACTGCCCACATACGGTTGCGACTACTGCAACTCGTTAATTACTATGCCCACACAGTAATAACACACGGTTTTGCAACAACTCAAGGTATACCAATATTACTGCCCCTCTAATCTTGCAAACGTTGCAAAAGATCGCCCGATCCCGGTTGCTTCAGCAAGACAATTTACGTTAATATAAGACACCGTCGCTCTACGCGGACAGCTGGCACTAATTCTCCCATAATTAGGCAAATTAACTAATTGCTCGCTCTCATTAAGTGACTGAGAATTTCCCTGAATACTCAAAGGGTCCCTTTAAATCCTCAACACAGTTCCTAGGACAGTAATAACGTATACCTGATACCACTGCACAAACCTGCACATAATGATACCGTCAGCATGCCCCCCATGCTAATGACATCATTAGGCAATCAGTCAGCGATCACATCTACTGACTCACCACACAACACAGAACATGCAACATGCAAATGAAACATATGGAAATGGCCTCCATAAACAATGCAAATTAGTCACCAGGACAATACACAGACCTCAGGATGTTCACTAATAACCCTGCCCCACGGGCCTGCTTAATTAACTCTACCCTGGCCTAATGACACCTGCGGTACCATGGCACTAACCAAGGCTGAACGATTATATAGAATCGACAGACTGGATCATTTATATGATGATTTTCTACACTGACTGGTCCCAAACTCAAGTCAGTCTACACACAACATTACCTCTACAGATATATAATTATTACCACATAATTTACTGTGGACACTATCCCTCTCCAGGTACTGCCCCTCAGTCACCTGGGCATGCTACTGACAGGTGTCTCAGCTGCTTCCCTAGCCTGGCCGGGCTAGGAGACCACGCAACTTTTCTACCCGTGATTTCCACTAATACTGAAACACTGTTACACTGTTAAAGTACTCACGTTTCCTTCCACACATTTTTCTCATTTCCCAGGTCCTTACCACCTGGCTGTCAACACTTAGCTTGCTCCTCGTGCGTCGACAAGATGTGGCCCTAGGCTGTCCTGGGAAAGTGGCCAAGGGGGTGGCCAAAGGTGGTGGCCTAACATGTGGCCACCGCATGGCCTTCAGGAGGGTAGCCACGGGTGGCGCGTGACGTCACAGCACCCCTCCCCCCACCCAGCCTGCTCGTGCGCGGGTTGGGGTGGGTGGCCTGGCCGAGCCGGTGGGTGGCCGGGTGGCAAGAGGGCGGCCTGGGTTGGCCGCGGGGCATACACACATGGATGGGGAATCACTAACAACCCCATCATACCTGAGCATGACTCGCTCTTACACTGGGGTGACAAGGGTGACACTGGCCGGCGTCACCTACTACATGGACGACGTCGGGCGGAATTCAAAGTCCAACAGGGGCCTGTAATATCACCTTAATTACACTGGTAGGCCCTGCCCATTATTCCACCCAATTGTCCATGAACATACAGGATAATCTGAGCCACCTGCTACCCCATGGGGCTCTGGTAGCTGCCCCATGGGTGATCACTGTCTCTGAGACTTCCCACTGTCCTGTATTCATCAGTCCCAGTTTCACGCGAATTTGGGCTTCGACACACCCAGGGTGGCTGGAGTGCCATGCAAGATGAGTAAACTGAACGACAGGAGCGATAACGGTGGTGGGGGTGGCAGGCCCGCCACCCCCAACCAGACACTCCTCACACCTTGGCTGCCCAATTCAAACTCCACTCTTGGCGGGCTAGAGAGACTCACATCCCCATATCTCCCCCCCTACCTTGCTGACCAATCAGCAGGAAGCCGGCACGGCTCCGTGGTGCCGCTTCCAGTAACAATCATTGGCGCCAAAACTCGGCCTACGGGTAGGAGTGCCTAAGCCAATCACAGGCGTCCCTCGCCTGGTGGCGCTGCGTGACGTCACAGGGAGGGGCAGGCCTAAACACTCTCAACATCTCCCTTGGTGGGGGGGAGGCAGCGTACCCCCACTGCCCCCCCCCCCCGTCTCCAATCTCTAACGGTCACTGAGGTATACTACCTCTCACACCTTCACTTACAAATCTCTCCCTATTCCACAGAACAGGAAAATTTTCTGTAATTCTCTCTACAGAGTAATCACAGACCTCTAATTAGTTTTAACTGACAGCATTTAACATAAGCTTTCATATGACACCCAACAAGTATATGTAAATTTGAAAGCTTCAGTTTCTAGAGTCCCTAGAGCGACTAGCCTATTCTAGAAACTAGGAAAACTAGCTGAGGAGATTCTACATCTCCTCACAAACACACTCTGTTAGTTCGTGAATACAACAATCTGCACTTAACCTATTTTGGTGGTTTGTCCCACTCGATACCGCTTCTCATTTTGTATAAATAAAGCATACTTTCTTTGGTAAGAAAACTATATATCTCAAGTAAATATTTTTCAACAAGTAGACCGGAAACTCTGTGTTCTTGTGTTTGGACGCACCGCTGGTTATATATAAGCTTCCACAATACTTCACTGGAATTGTCTGAGTGGGAAGGGATAGCTTTATTGGTTTACATAATTCAGTTGGTTGGCGTGGCTACAGTATTTCCAAAATATTTTGTGTTTACCTATAAGTTAGCGACACAGCCTCCAGCTCACGTTATGTTTACAAGCCCCACGTGGCGAGGAGAGATAATCGAGCCAGCGAGTATCACGCTGGCTCTTTATCCCTTTAGGGAGTAACCAGAAATTAATATCTATTTCATACTTGAAAAGTATTTACTTATAATAACCTGTTTTTTTTCGAATGGTTAATTGTATAATTCATCCATGAGCAGCACAAGTGTTAGAAGTTATTCCAGCTGTCAGTCTACTATTTAATTTGATGAGACGCATGTGTGATGATAATAATAATAATAATAATAATAATAATAATAATAATAATAATAATATAATATTATTATATTATTATTATTATTATTATTATTATTATTATTATTATTATTATTATTATTATTATTATTATTATTATTATTATTATTATTATTATTATTATTATTATTATTATTATTATTATTATTATTATTAGCCCCCGTGGCGTAGTGGTTAAGACACGCGCCTGATGTTCTGCGAGCACCTTGTCCTGGGTTCGTATCCTGGTCGGGGTGGATTTACTGGGCGCAAATCCTTAACTGTAGCCTCTGTTTAACTTAGCAGTAAAATGGTTACTTGGTTGTTAAGCGATTCTTTGTGAGGGTTGTATTCCTGGGAACATAGTTTTAAGGACTTGCCCAAAACCCTACACGTACTAGTGGCTGTACAAGAATGTAAGAACTCTTGTATATATAAATAAAAAATAATAATAATAGCAATATTTTATTCATAAAATATTCATTCATATTTTTATAACACAGAGGCAAATCAGAAGGAACAGGGGTTGTATATTTAATGAAGCTAATAATAATCAGAGGATTCCGGACAACACTTAAAAAGTTAAGTAAAAACCTAAAGTTTTTTGTGCATGATGAGATGCCTTGCACCTAACTCGTTGCTGTCACCAAGACTCAGATCTTCACAATCTTCCAGAAGCTGCTAACTTTGGATAGGCGGCTATCTTGTGTTGTTCAACGTTCTGGCTCCAGTACAGGAGCCATCTAATCTAAATGTTTAACTATTTTCTCTTGCTAATATAACAATAAAGTTATTCTATTGCAATTTCTTGTTCACCTGCAAAAGGATGTCAGTTAAATATGCAAGATGTGCAACCAAGAAAGGGTTCTCATGTATTTGATAAACGAAAAAGATATGAAGCTCATTTCTTAGAGCTCGCACTCGATTTCCATGTGATAGCTACCATACTTCTGAATGGTAGGCCAGAATGTTCAGTCTCCCCATCCTCACACAAATCACGAAACAGGCGTGTGTTTAGTGCATACCTTTGACAACGTTGACAATCTAGATTACATTTTTCATGACAGCTTCCAGGTCAGGTTCCAACTGCTTCACAAGATGGATGGATCATACAGGCGATGGAACATACAGCGAGTAACTTCTGTTTTTGGCCAAAACTTAAAAGCTATTAACGTGACCCAACATGGCTGGACCTACATCATCAGTAACGTCACCCAACATGGCTGAATCTACATCATCAGTAACGTCACCCAACATGGCTGAACCTACATCATCAGTAACGTCACCCAATATGGCTGAACCTACATCATCAGTAACGTCACCCAACATGGCTGGACATACATCAACAGTAACGTCACCCAACATGGCTGGACCTACATCATCAGTAACGTCACCCAACATGGCTGGACCTACATCAACAGTAACGTCACCCAACATGGATGGACCTACATCAACAGTAACGCCACTCAACATGGCTGGACATACATCAACAGTAACGCCACTCAACATGGCTGGACATACATCAACAGTAACGCCACTCAACATGGCTGGACATACATCAACAGTAACGCCACTCAACATGGCTGGACATACATCAACAGTAGCGCCACTCAACATGGCTGGACATACATCAACAGTAACGCCACTCAACATGGCTGGACATACATCAACAGTAACGCCACTCAACATGGCTAGACATACATCAACAGTAACGTCACCCAATATAACTGGACCTACATCAACAGATACACCAATATAGTTATTGCACATTCAATCAACACTTGGTGTGTTGATGTTAGCAGGGTAAATTATGACTACGACCGTCCCAAACCCCGAGCAGAATCTCGGGGATCGAACTCAGTCATATTCAAAAGTGTGTGTGAGGGTGGTGGGTTGGGATGGTCGTCCTCAGGGCGGACGTTAAGGGTCATATAGGGTAAAAGGGGGGTGTACGGGTAAGAGGGGGAGGGGATTGTGTATGGGACAGGTGTACATCACCAAAGTTGATAGTGTGAGAGAGGGGTTAAAGGGAGGGAGGATGGCACAAGGTGTGGGACGGGCAGTGGCAGGCGGGACGTTGTGGGTCAAGTAGGGTAAAAAGGTGGCAATGGGGCGTGAAGTGTATGGGTGACACACAAGGGTTGTAAGATGAAACTGTATGAGTATATAGTGTAGAGTTAATCGTGTGTAGATAAATAGTTAAATAACAGTATCCCTACCTTGCTTCCAGAGCACTAAGGAGCGGTGGCACATAGCCAGCACCACATAGGCCTGAGGAGTGACACCCTATGACCACATGGGCACATGCCACATGGCGGGTTACCTCTTTGAAGGGCGAGGCCAGACTGCAGTGAATGTCAGCATCAGCCTCTACCATACCCAGTCCTGCCTGCCCCTCCCCCCTCCTCCAATCATTTGACATCCCTCGGAGGAGTATAGGGATCACATACCAGCATCTCGTGTCTCTGTATTCATTTCAAATAATGACTATAACCTGAGGTATAGATCTTTTAATTTCGCTTTGACTCTGAGTAACGAGCCTCATCGTATACCAGCCTTCAATTATCTTGTATCAAATCAAATCAAATCACTGCCAGCATCTAAATAGCATTTAGTATCAGTCAGTAAACACAATGAAGAAGTCACTCAGGTAAAGTCAGTAAGCATTTACTGAATTTGGGAAACATTTTATAGTTAGTTTAAAGTTTTTACATCTTAAAAGGTGTCTACCAGTCTTCAATTTTCTTTTTATCAAATCAAATAAAATCAGTGCCGGCATCACTCACTATACTCAAAGTCAGTAAGCGTTTACTGAATGAGGGAAACAAATTACATCTTAAAAGGTGTCTACCTGTCTTCAATTTCTTATATCAATTCAACTAATAGCATCACTCAGTAAAAGCAGTCAGTCAGACACTCAGTAGCGCTGCAAGCCACCTAACTCGTAACAAGAGTTGGGTCAGATACACGAAGAGGGTCGTCAGTAGTTCATGTCCTGAACACACAGGTCCATGAGTGACTGATCCCAATGAGCCGTGAGCGAGCGGTGTGGTATTTTGTAAACACAGATGCATGGGGTACACTTAGCAGTCACTGGACGCCCCTCCTGGTTAGCAGCCTACATGCTTTTCTCAGTATTCAGATCAAAAAATAGTTAGGGAAAAGTAAACATCATTGCCTTTGAGAAACTTGAACGTTACTTTTCTCCTAATGCGCCCTGTTCACATAACGTTGAATGTGGTAAACTTTTTTTTCTTGTGGGAAATATTTTCTAGTTTAGTTAAAAGTTTTTTTTTAGTTTAAAGTTCTCTGACCGACTTTATGAAACACCATTCAGCTTCTCTCTCTCAGTAACTCAGTAAAAATCAGGGAGTCAATCAAACAGGGGCAGTGGAGTGAAGACTGTATCAGGTTATGGGGATAGAATAGTTTTTAGTTTAAAGTTCTCAGTTCAACTAGATGAAACACCATTCAGCTTCTTTCTCTCTCATTAACTCAGTAAAAAGCAGGGAGTCAGTCAAACAGGGGCAGTAGAGTGAAGATTGTATCAGACTATGGGACAGAATAGTTTTTTTTAAAGTTCTCAGCCCAATTTGATGAAATAGCTTTTACCATCACTCAGTCAAGTCAGTAAGCATTTTTCTGAATGTAGTAAACATTTTCTAGTTTTAAAAGTTTTACATCTTTAAAGTAATTAGCGTAACGTGGGAAATCGCAGTCTTGATATTATATGTATATTTTAAATTAGCTTGTTCATTTTCACTGAGTTCAAGGCTTGCTCGCTCTAAGACCTTCATCAACCAAAATGTAAACAGTAAGCAATAAGAATAAGACCTTGATCCATTTAACGCTGTTCGCTGTCTGCCATTCACCTCATTAGCAAGGCTTCTCATGCGAGATGACAGCCCCCCCCCCATCTCCAGTTGTCACCCCTCATTAGCTCAGCCAAAAAAAAACAGAGATTGTTGCTATCATAATGTGGGGAAAGAAAATAGAATATCCACCTCTCTTAATACTTTATTCAATAACTGCTAGTCATAACATAACATAATGTAGGTACATATTTTATTTTATCACTTAAAACAAACATTACTGAATCATAAAGGAGATAATACCATGTATGACAAACACACCATGATGTTTACACTCTCACGTGGGAAGTGTCAATTTTTTTTTTAGGTTTTTAGGTTTTTCTATAGGCGGACAAGTGGTACTTCGTTTCATCATCATCAGACGTTTAGGAGGAGGGGGTATAGATATTACATGCTCACCGTCATTATCACTATCACTGCTTGTGCTATCAATATAGTTGCTTCTATTAAGATCATCCCCAACTGGAATCCTTCGCAGAGGGGTAAAATTTTCTTTGTCACTACTTATTATCACTGACTGAGTTACTGAGGATGTGTTCCGTACATCTTGATTTCTAACCATAGATGAGGGTTGGTGTGAATTAAGTTTAGGGCTGAGGGCAGTAGATGTGGGTTGGTGTGAACTAAGTTAAGTATTGAGGAATAGATTCATATCAACATCTGATAGTAAGACTTGTTGTTGACTGTAAGCAATATACTCCCATTCAGTAAAGCCTCTACATTCAAATCACTTTCTGTCTGCCTAGGAGGGATCATCCTCAGAGAGAGAAATGCCTGAAAACACCGCATAATCAATACTTCCACTCATAGCCAGGAGATCCCCGTAGTCTCTCTCTTGTGAAATATTCCCCCTCATTCTTTCCACTCCTTCCATCCTAATATTACTAGTAGTGGTGCTGTTGCCCACACCCGCATCCCAGTTAAGAGGCTAGGGGATAGCTCCTCTTCAACTACATTCATAAAATGTGGTAAGTTATAAGTACCACCGCCTACATCTCCTATCTTCCCCTCAGCAAAGTCCTTACTAGTACTAGGCTTAACTCCATCCACATCAGGAGAGATAGTACTACTACCAACACTAGTCACATCAATAGCAGCAGCAGCAGCAGCAGCAGCAACACCTCCAGCGGCGGCAGCGGCTGTAGCAGCAGTGGTGTTGGATCTGCTAGCTCAACCCGTTCTCGCACTTGCTTATAGTCAATATTGGCTTATTTAATAAGTGCATATGTGACATACTAATTGATTGTGAATATTTTAGTTTATCTTGAAAAGCTTCATAGAAAACACCGACCTCACCTAACCTTCTTAGCATGTTAAGATAAGCATCTTATTGCTTCTTAATTACAAATATTACTTAACCTATACTGTTGATAGGTTAAGTAATAATTGTAAATATTAGTATGACACATATGCACTTGTTTAATAAGCCAATATTGACTGTAAGCAAGTGCGAGAATGGGTTGGCTAGCTCCAGCGGCGGCGGGGTTGGTGGCGATGGCAGTAGTAAGTGTGGTGGTGGGGGGGGAGAGGTTACTAACTCGCCTATGTTTGTGTATATTCCCCAGGAAAATATATACATATATATATAAAATATAAATATATATATATATATATATATATATATATATATATATATATATATATATATATATATATATATATATATATATATATATATATATATATATATATATATATATATATGTATATGTATATTAGTATATTTTGGTAGCAGTCTTTCCTGTAGACATATGTTATTAAATATGACCGAAAAAGTAAGATTAATAATTCTAACACGAATTTTCTCGATTTTCCTTATGTTTCTTTTTACTGGTGACGGTAAATGAAAAAATCAATTCTCCAAAATTCATTTTTATTTCTAGTCTGACGCGACACTTGAGCGTGTTTCGTTTCGTTTCGTAATTACATTTTCAAAGACTTTAGTTTATTCACACTTTACTTATGACTAAAACAGCATTGGCTCTTATACCTGCATTTGGGTGAGGTGATGTAATACAATAGTGGGGTGAAAAACAAACTTTCAACAAAACACAGAACACGGAACAATGGGTATAAATTTGCAGAAGTTGGGTAAAAGATAGAACTGCAGAAGGCCTATTGGCCCATATTTCTTGATGTTTCTATATTGGAGCGGAGTCTTGAAGTGGGTAGAATATAGTTGTGCGTTAATTGGCTGTTGATTGCTGGTGTTGTCTTCTTGATGTGTAGTGCCTCGCAGATGTCAAGCCACCTGCTGTCGCTGTATCTATCAATGATTTCTAAGATTTCTCTGGTGATGGTGTGGTTGTGGGAAGAGAATATATGTTCCTTAATGGAGCCCTGTTGCTTATGCATCGTTAAACGCCTGGAAAGAGATGTTGTTGTCTTGCCTATATACTGAGTTTTTTTGGTTCTTACAGTCCCCAAGAGGGCATTTGAAGGCATAGACGACGTTTGTCTCTTTTAGAGCGTTCTGCTCCGTGTCTGGAGAGTTTCTCATGAGTAGGCTGGCCGTTTTTTTGGTTTTATAGTAAATCGTTAGTTGTATCTTCTGTTTTTTGTCTGTAGAGATAACATTTCTATTAACAATATCTTTCAGGACACTTTCCTCCGTTTTATGAGCTGTGGAGAAGAAGTTCCTGTAAAATAGTCTAATAGGGGGTATAGGTGTTGTATTAGTTGTCTCTTCAGAGGTTGCATGGCGTTTCACTTTCCTTCGTATGATGTCTTCAATGAAACCATTGGAGAAGCCGTTGTTGACTAGGACCTGCCTTACCCTACAGAGTTCTTCGTCGACTTGCTTCCATTCCGAGCTGTGGCTGAGAGCACGGTCGACATAAGCGTAAACAACACTCCCTGTCTGGGCAGTCACTGTTGGCATTTAGGCACATTCCTATGTTTGTTTCCTTAGTGTAGACTGCAGTGTGGAAACCTCCGCTCCTTTCCATGACTGTTACATCTAGAAAGGGCAGCTTCCCATCCTTCTCCATCTCATAAGTGAAACGCAACACAGAATTCTGCTCAAATGCCTCTTTCAGCTCCTGCAGATGTCTGACATCAGGTACCTGTGTGAAAATGTCGTCAACATGCCAGCAGTATATGTTGTCCTGTTTGCGAACTTCTACATGGATACTATAGAGAAAAAAGTCTTAGTCGACTTGAACTTGAAACCGGCCATATACTGCAAGTATGTTGATGACATTTTCACACAGGTACCTGATGTCAGACATCTGCAGGAGCTGAAAGAGGCGTTTGAGCAGAATTCTGTGTTGCGTTTCACTTATGAGATGGAGAAGGATGGGAAGCTGCCCTTTCTAGATGTAACAGTCATGGAAAGGAGCGGAGGTTTCCACACTGCAGTCTACACTAAGGAAACAAACATAGGAATGTGCGTAAATGCCAACAGTGACTGCCCAGACAGGTACAAGAGGAGTGTTGTTAACGCTTATGTCGACCGTGCTCTCAGCCACAGCTCGGAATGGAAGCAAGTCGACGAAGAACTCTGTAGGGTAAGGCTGGTCCTAGTCAGCAACGGCTTCTCCAATGGTTTCATTGAAGACATCATAAGAAGGAAAGTGAAACGCCATGCAACCTCTGAAGAGACAACTAATACAACACCTATACCCTCTATTAGACTATTTTACAGGAACCTCTTCTCCACAGCTCATAAAACGGAGGAAAGGGTCCTGAAAGATATTGTTAATAGAAATGTTATCCCTACAGACAAAAATCAGAAGATACAACTAACGATTTACTATAAAACCAAAAAAACGGCCAGCCTACTCATGACAAACTCTCCAGACACGGAGCAGAACGATCTAAAAGAGACAAACGTCGTCTATGCCTTCAAATGCCCTCTTGGGGACTGTAAGCCCCAAAAAACTCAGTATATAGGCAAGACAACAACATCTCTTTCCAGGCGTTTAACGATGCATAAGCAACAGGGCTCCATTAAGGAACATATCTTCTCTTCCCACAACCAAACCATCACCAGAGAAATCTTAGCAAACAACACAGAAATCATTGATAGATACAGTGACAGCAGGCGGCTTGACATCTGCGAGGCACTACACATCAAGAAGTCAACACCAGCAATCAACAGCCAATTAATGCACAACTATATCCTACCCACTTCAAGACTCCGCTCCAATATAGAAACATCAAAAAATATGGGCCAATAGGCTTTCTGCAGTTCTATCTTTTACCCAACTTCTGCAAATCTATACCCATTGTTCCGTGTTCTGTGTTTTGTTGAAAGTTTGTTTTTCACCCCACTATTGTATTACATCACCTCACCCATATGCAGGTATAAGAGCCAATGCTGTTTCAGTCATAAGTTAAGTGTGAATAAACTTAAGTCTTTGAAAATGTAATAAGTTTTACGAAACGCGCTCAAGTGTCGCGTCAGACTAGAAATAAAAATGAATTTTGGAGAATTGATTTTTCATTTACCGTCACCAGTAAAAAGAAACATAAGGAAAATCGAGAAAATTCGTGTTAGAATTATTAATCTTACTTTTTCGGTCATATTTAATAACATATATATATATATATATATATATATATATATATATATATATATATATATATATATATATATATATATATATATATATATATATATATATGTCGTACCTAGTAGCCAGAACGCACTTCTCAGCCTACTATGCAAGGCCCGATTTGCCTAATAAGCCAAGTTTTCATGAATTAATATATTTTCTCTAATTTTTTTCTTATGAAATGATAAAGCAACCCATTTCATTATGTATGAGGTCAATTTTTTTTAATGGAGTTAAAATTAACGTAGTTATATGACCGAACCTAACCAACCCTACCTAACCTAACTTAACCTATCTTTATAGGTTAGGTTAGGTTAGGTTGCCGAAAAAGTTAGGTTAGGTTAGGTTAGGTAGGTTAGGTAGTCGAAAAACCATTAATTCATGAAAACTTGGCTTATTAGGCAAATCGGGCCTTGCATAGTAGGCTGAGAAGTGCGTTCTGGCTACTAGGTACGACATATTCATATATATATATATATATATATATATATATATATATATATATATATATATATATATATATATATATATATATATATATATATATATATATATATATATATATATATATATATATATTCCCCCAGGGAGGAGGAGGAGGGACGTCTGCTGTCATTATCCAAAAAATCTAAAACAAAAGATTATATTACCAGCATAACATTACACTGCTAGCATCAACTCCCCATTAATATATTACTTTTTGTTATTTTGATCAAACATCTTAGCTTGATTTAGCACAGCTTAGGGGGAACATACCACGAATTATAACCAAGGCCTGAGCTAAGCTCTCAGCAGCAGATGGTTGTGCAGTCATGGAGGAAGACTGCAGACCTGGTTACTTCTACCAGGTCGTGGGTAGATATGTACACACGTTCAAGTGGTTGGAGGTGTCTCCTTACCATTCACCCCCCACCCCCTCATCTCCGTTAGTAATAAAGGATAATATAAAAGATTCAACTTTAGATTTGTTTATTAAGAAATGATAGGGAGAATTAGATGTACCACATCTCCACGAGATACAGGACATTTGTCACATCTTCTTAAGCAATCTGAGTATATTTCCAAATGTCTATAGGGAATGAAAACAGTGTTTATTTCTTGGGTGTAACATACTTTACATTTAAATCTGTCAACACCGACCTACCTTGAGGCTACCTTGAGGTGCTTCCAGGGCTTAGCGTCCCCGCGGCCCGCTCATCGACCAGGCCTCCTAGTTGCTGGACTGATCAACCAGGCTGTAGGACGCGGCTGCTCGCAGCCTGACGTATGAGTCACAGCCTGGTTGATCAGGTATCCTTTGGAGGTGCTTATCCAGTTCTCTCTTGAACACTGTGAGGGGTTTGCCAGTTATGTCCCTTATGTGTAGCGGGAGCGTGTTGAACAGTCTCGGGCCCCTGATGTTGATAGAGTTCTCTCTCAGAGTACCAGTTGCACCTCTGCTTTTCAACGGGGGTATTCTGCACATCCTGCTATGTCTTCTGGTCGCATGTGATGTTATTTCTGTGTGCAGGTTTGGGACCAGCCCCTATAATATTTTCCATGTGTAGATTATTATGTATCTCTCCCGCCTGCGCTCAAGGGAATACAGATTTAGGCTCTTCAGTCGGTCCCAATAGTTTATATGTTTTACTGAGTGGATTCTAGCAGTAAAGGATCTCTGAACGCTCTCCAGGTCAGCAATTTCTCCAGCTTTGAAAGGGGCTGTCATTGTGCAGCAGTAGTCCACTCTACAGAGCACAAGCGTTTTGAAAAGTATCATCATCGGTATAGCATCTCTAGTGTGAAAAGTTCTTGTTATCCAACCTGTCATTTTTCTTGCAGTTATGACGGCTACTTTATTGTGTTCTTTAAAGGTAAGGTCTTCCGACATGAGTACACCCAGATCCTTTACATTGCCTTTTCGTTCTATGTTATGATTTGTCTGAGTTTTGTACGTGGTTTCCATTTTTATATTTTCATTTTTTCCATAGCACATGAGCTGGAACTTATCTTCGTTAAACACCATATTATTTTCTGTAGCCCATAGAAAGACCTGATCTACATCTGACTGGAGGTTTGCCGTGTCCTCTATGTTGCCTACTCTCATGAAGATCCTAGTGTCATCTGCAAAGGATGATACAGTGCTATAGGTTGTGTTCTTGTCTATGTCCGATATGAGGATGAGAAAAAGTACTGGAGCAAGCACAGTACCCTGGGGGACTGAGCTCTTAACGGTTGATGGGCTGGATTTTATTTTGTTGACTATTACACATTGGGTTCTGTTGGTCAGGAAATTGTAGATCCATCTGCCTATTTTTCCGGTAATTCCTTTTGAGCGCATTTTTTGTGCAATAACACCATGGTCACATTTATCAAAAGCTTTTGCGAAATCTGTGTAAATTACATCAGCGTTTTGTTTGTCTTCCATGGCATCTAATGCCATATCATAGTGGTCCAGCAACTGCGACAGGCAAGAGCGCCCTGTTCTGAAACCATGTTGTCCGGGGTTATGGAGATGCTGTGATTCCATGTATTTTGTGAGCTTACTTCTTAGCACTCTCTCAAAATTTTTATGATGTGCGATGTTAGTGCTATCGGTCTGTATTTTTTTGCCTCTGCCTTATTTCCTCCTTTATGAAGTGGTGTATCTCTGCTGTTTTTAGTATATCAGGAATAACGCCAGTATCTAGGCTTTGTCTCCACAGAATGTGAAGGGCCTGCGATAGTGGTTTTTTACAGTTCTTGATGAATATGGAGTTCCAAGAATCCGGGCCTGGTGCAGAGTGCATAGGCATACTGTTTATGGCTTCTTCAAAATCCAGTGGGGATAGGGTGACGTCTGATATATGATTTGATGTTGGTATCATATCCATGAAAAATTCATTTGGGTTATCAATCTTTAGTGCGTTTAATGGCTCGCTGAAAACAGAGTCGTACTGCTTCCTCAGTAACTCGCTCATTTCTTTGTTGTCATCGGTGAAAGTTCCATCTCCCTTTCGCAGGGGCCCGATACTAGATGTGGTTTTTGATCTTGATTTTGCATAGGAGAAAAATATTTCGGATTTCTCTCTATTTCACTGATGGCCTTTTGCTCTCTTTGCCTCTCCTGGGTTTTGTATGATTCTTGTAGCTTGAGTTCAATTGTTTCTATTTCTCTACCTAACCTTCTTCGCCGTTCTTGAGACAGGGTGCGACTCTCAAGTTGTTCCGTGATTCGTTTTCTTCGCCTATATAGGGAACGACGTTCTCGTTCCAATCTGCATCTCTTCCTCTTTTTTCTTAGGGGATGCGGTTTGAACATATTTCTAGTGCTACTGAGCTTAATTTTTCCAGGCACTGGTTCAGGTTCGCATTTTCTAGCTGTTCTTCCCAGTTTATTTCTGTGAAGTCCTGGTTTATTTGCTCCCAGTTTATCTGTTTATTATTGAAATTTGCTGAAATCTCCTCCACCGGGAATCTGGACTGGTTTTGAAGGTCTATTCCCCATGGTTGTCAAAACTTCAATTAAGTTGTGATCTGAGTAACAGGTATTTGTAATCATTATGTTCCTGATCAATTCATCATTATTAGTGAAAATGAGGTCCAGCGTGTTCTCCTTCCTAGTTGGTTCTACTATTTGCTGGTTTAAGGCAAACCTGTCGCACATCCGTAGCAGGTCATTTGCATGTGCCTGTTCATTAAGGCTACTTCCTGGTATTCTTTCTGATATTACTGTATTAGCCAGGTGCTTCCATTTCAGGTGCCGTAGGTTGAAGTCCCCAAGCAGGATGATGTTCGGAGCTGGATTTGTGAGGTTTTCCAAGCAGTGTTCTATTTTCATTAGTTGGTCTTTAAACTGCTGAGGGTTGCCTCCGGTGACTTATATACAAGGACAATAACTACATTTAGAATCTCTATTTTGATTATCAGCACTTCCACCATATCATTTGAGGTGTTAGCAGCTCAGTACAGATGAGTGTGTCTTTGATGTAGAGGCTGACCCCACCCTGAAGCCGGTGTTTCCTATCACATCTGAAAAGATTGTACTCTGAGATCCATATTTCACCATCATGGTAGTCCTTTGTGTGGGTTTCTGTTAGGGCTGCAAACACTGCATTTGCCTCATGAAGGAGACCATCTATAAAGTGACTTTGTTGGATTTGCGTGTTTTTATACCTTGAATGTTGGCAAATATAAATGATGTTATCGTGGTAGTGGAAGTGCCGGATGCCTTACTTGGTGTTAATATCTGAGGCCGGTAAGGAGGCCACTGTGTTTGCGTCCAGGGGTGTTGTTTTCGAAGTGATTCGTCAGTTTCGGTAGTGGGGCGGGTGTTGTGTGGTGTAGTACCTGTGTGTTTGTTGGTAATGTGTATTCCAGTCTTGTGGGTATCTCCCTTCCCTCTGTAATCCTGTAGTGGTTCCATCTGACTGTTCCTCTCTCTTATATTTTCTACTCTGTTTCTGCCTTCCTCTAAAAAATTGCCAGTAGTGTCATATTGATCTTCCCGTCTATAACGCTGTGTACCTCTCACGTGGAATTCCGGACACTGAAGATTGTAGCATTTTTTGTCCCTAATTGAAAATTGACATAATTTGGGGTGGAAGTATCTACACCCTGTTCCAAAACGGCATGTACCCCTCGCCAACATGTTCCTGCATTTTCGAGGATGCAGAAAATGGCATTTTGTTCCTAATTTCCATATTTGCATATTCCTTTAGCGTAGAATTTGCAAATGTGTTCCGGTTTTGCGTTTTTCAAGGTATTTATATCTGTGTCTGTCTTGTCTACCTCTTTATTGGAGCCATCTCCGCTTTTCGTCCCAATTCCTTCATTTATGCACTCTGTCTCACTGTTGCTCTCATCGTTTATATTACCTGGCTCTGCAATATTGCTGTTATTATGTACTACAATACCCTCTTCCTCCACATTACTGCTGCGGTTCTCTAAACTATCTGTTCCTGGGTTTTGGTCGTTAACCAATGTTGTCTTTTCCCAGTCCGCATATATCACTGGTAGCTTGTCGTGAATGATAATCTGTGAATGTCGGGAATGTTTTTCATCAGTTAGTTATGTTCTCTAACATTAATCTGTCATCTTTGCAGACCCAGAAAATTCCTTGCCTTTTTGTGCATCCTGGAGACAATCTGTACAGCCCAGATGAAACCTTTTGTTACAGATGCAACACTTAACGTCTACATTACGTTTTCCCAGTACTCCGAACACTCGCCACACCTCTCCATTGTCTGATGTATTGTATTGTATTTGTGGTTCACTGTATGGATCACTGTTGATGTCAGTCCTTTTAACTCTATAAAATTATATGTATATATTTATATATTATTATTTATAATATATGTGTATACCGTATATTTGTAATATTATGTATGTTATTTGTTCAAACTTTATAGGCGTACTAGCGTAGGGTGGCGAAGCTAGTCCCGGTCGGTACAGGTGACCTCTTGTGTCCCAGGTTGATGTCACCAGTTTCCAGTTACTCGATTATGACACTGATTTATTCTTTGCTTGTAGCTACAAGGAATTTCCGCCTAATTTCAGGCTTGCAATGGTATTCATTCACTTTATTACTAATTCCTAGATTCACATTTCCATAGTACACTATATAATTTTCTGTATTTTATCCCTGTGGGACGTGCCCTGTGTAGACCTCGTGGCTTGTGGAAACACAGCCTANAATGAAACTCACACCCCAGAAGTGACTCGAACCCATACTCCCAGGAGCAACGCAACTGGTATGTACAGGGACGCCTTAAACCACTTGACCATCACGACCGGACATAAGGAAGTGATAGCCTGAGCTATTTGAACCACTTCCCCGCCGGCACCTGGATGGTTATCTTGGGCATAGCATTTTATCAAATCACCTCATTTTTTGGGGCAACACGTGAGGAACACAAATGCGAACAAGCCTGAATGGTCCCCAGGACTATATGCGAATGAAAACTCACACCCCAGAAGTGACTCGAACCCATACTCCCAGGAGCAACGCAACTGGTATGTACAGGGACGCCTTAAACCACTTGACCATCACGACCGGACATAAGGAAGTGATAGCCTGAGCTATTTGAACCACTTCCCCGCCGGCACTGGATGGTTATCTTGGGCATAGCATTTTATCAAATCACCTCATTTTTTGGGGCAACACGTGAGGAACACAAATGCGAACAAGCCTGAATGGTCCCCAGGACTATATGCGAATGAAAACTCACACCCCAGAAGTGACTCGAACCCATACTCCCAGGAGCAACGCAACTGGTATGTACAGGGACGCCTTAAACCACTTGACCATCACGACCGGACATAAGGAAGTGATAGCCTGAGCTATTTGAACCACTTCCCCGCCGGCACCTGGATGGTTATCTTGGGCATAGCATTTTATCAAATCACCTCATTTTTTGGGGCAACACGTGAGGAACACAAATGCGAACAAGCCTGAATGGTCCCCAGGACTATATGCGAATGAAAACTCACACCCCAGAAGTGACTCGAACCCATACTCCCAGGAGCAACGCAACTGGTATGTACAGGGACGCCTTAAACCACTTGACCATCACGACCGGACATAAGGAAGTGATAGCCGAGCTATTTGAACCACTTCCCCGCCGGCACCTGGATGGTTATCTTGGGCATAGCATTTTATCAAATCACCTCATTTTTGGGGGGGCAACACGTGAGGAACACAAATGCGAACAAGCCTGAATGGTCCCCAGGACTATATGCGAATGAAAACTCACACCCCAGAAGTGACTCGAACCCATACTCCCAGGAGCAACGCAACTGGTATGTACAGGGACGCCTTAAACCACTTGACCATCACGACCGGACATAAGGAAGTGATAGCCTGAGCTATTTGAACCACTTCCCCGCCGGCACCTGGATGGTTATCTTGGGCATAGCATTTTATCAAATCACCTCATTTTTTGGGGCAACACGTGAGGAACACAAATGCGAACAAGCCTGAATGGTCCCCAGGACTATAT
Source organism: Procambarus virginalis (assembly GCA_020271785.1). Lineage (NCBI taxonomy): Eukaryota > Metazoa > Arthropoda > Malacostraca > Decapoda > Cambaridae > Procambarus > Procambarus virginalis. Next base: position 27,754 of record WNGS01165827.1, on the reverse strand, counting down.
GCGAATGAAAACTCACACCCCAGAAGTGACTCGAACCCATACTCCCAGGAGCAACGCAACTGGTATGTACAGGGACGCCTTAAACCACTTGACCATCACGACCGGACATAAGGAAGTGATAGCCTGAGCTATTTGAACCACTTCCCCGCCGGCACCTGGATGGTTATCTTGGGCATAGCATTTTATCAAATCACCTCATTTTTTGGGGCAACACGTGAGGAACACAAATGCGAACAAGCCTGAATGGTCCCCAGGACTATATGCGAATGAAAACTCACACCCCAGAAGTGACTCGAACCCATACTCCCAGGAGCAACGCAACTGGTATGTACAGGGATGCCTTAAACCACTTGACCATCACGACCGGACATAAGGAAGTGATAGCCTGAACTATTTGAACCACTTCCCTGCCGGCACCTGGATGGTTATCTTGGGCATAGTATTTTATCAAATCACCTCATTTGAGGTGATTTGCTACTACTCCTTATCCTCTTGCCAGAGTTTACGTAGATTGTCCCTTCGTGACCGGTGAAGTCCAAGTCGCCGTCAAGGAAAAGCCTTTTCCCATGCCTGGAGTGCAACTTCTCCTGGGCAACGACTTGGCAGAAGACCAACAACCGAACAACCTGATCGTCAAGGACATATCCCAGGTGGGTAACTCTGTGTTGGATAACCCGATTTTTGAGCATGTTCCAGCAAAGGTTCAAGAGTGATGAAGGTTCTCCTCCTGTTATGGTGACCACCCGTGCTCAAGCTGCACGACCACAGCCAGCTGACTCTACTGCTACCGCTGTCCCTCAGGACCCTTCGAAACTACCCCCAATCTGACCGCTTTGGAGTTCCGTAAGTTACAGAGAGATGATCTTACCTTGACACCATAATTCTTTCAGGCTGAGACCCAATCCGACAGTGTTCCTGGGTTCTTTATGGAGAACGAATTACTCTATCGCAGGTACAGGCCCAGTAAACTGAAGGACGAGGACGATTGGGCAGACGTTGAATAACTAGTGATTCCTACCAGCCTGCGGCCCACGATTCTACACCTGGCCCACGGAGCACTATCACACTACGGGTTCACACAAGATTACCATGGAATTCGACAAGACTACTACTGGCCAGGTATGGTTAACGATGTCAAGAATCATGTCAAACTGTGCCACGTGTGTCAGTTAGCCGGGAAACCGAACGTTTCCATTCCCAGAGCACCACTGATACCCATCCAGGTGCCTGAGGAACCGTTCCACAGACTTTATTGACTGTGTTGGTCCTTTGCCTCGGACCAGTGCAGGCAACGCCTATATCTTAACTATCCTGTGTCCTACCACCAGATTCCCCATAGCAGTTCCAGTGAAAAACATTACGGCTGCTACAGTGGTGAAGAATTTATGAAAAATTCACCCAGTATGGATTTCCGAGGGAGATACAGAGCGACTGTGGCACCAACTTCACCAGTGATCTCTTCAAACGGACTCTGGAGGAGTTCAACATCAAACAGGTACTGTCCAGCCCCTATCATCCTGCTTCACAGGGTTCTCTCGAGCGTAGTCATCAGACTATCAAGGCACTCTTAAAAAAGTTTTGCAATGAGACCTCAAAGGATTGGGATAGGCAACTTGATCTCATTATGTGTATTTTCAGAAGTCTTCCCAACGAGTCACTAGGAGTATCTCCTTATGAGATGCTCTACGGACGTAAGTGCCGTACACCTCTCAAGGCTTTCAGGATTCTCTACGTGATGCCACCTTCAGTGAGCATCAGAATGTGCCCCAGTATCTTCAAAACCTCCGACACATTCTAGAGAGGGTCCATTCCTTTGCTAGCAACAACCTAGAAAGCCCAAGAGAGGATGAAGACTCGTTACGACCAGCACTGCCAAGTAAGGAAGTTTAAACCGGGAGACTTAGTTTGCCTATTTCCCTATCCCAGGTTCTCCTTTACAGAACAGGTTCTCAGGACCCTACCGTGTTAAGGAGTGCCGGAACAACTTCAACTACGTTCTCGAGACCCCCGATAGGCGGCGGAAGACCCAGCTGTGCCACATCAATCTGCTCAAGCTCTATCATGGGTTCCTCCCACTGTGTTAACCAACTTTACCTCATTTACAGGTCCATACAGCCACAGTGAGACCTTCCCTGCTTCTCCTCTCCGAAACACTGACACTGAGACAGCGCTTTCTAATTCGGAAATCCTTACTGACCTTCACAATCATTTTCAGGACGATAATAGTGCTTCACTCATCAAACTCATCAGAGAATCAGGAGTTGTTTCGAGATGATCCCAAGAGTGTACTGTGACTCGGCACGACATCCAACTGCTACCTGACACCCAGCCGATTCGCCAACCGTTCTACCGAATCAGCCCTAGCAAAACGGAAGTCATGCGTGCTGAGGTACAGTATCTCTTGGACCATGGACTGGCTACCCCCTGTGAGTCCCCCTGGGCCTCACCATGCATCCTGGTACCCAACCTCACAGCAAAATCCGTCTTTGCACGGATTATAGGAAATTAACAGTGTCACCGTGAAGGACGCCTACCCATTACCCAGGATCAACGATATCCTTGATGCCATTGGTAATGCCCGCTACCTGTCTCAGGTAGACTTACTCAAGGGCTATTACCAGGTGAGTTAACGGAGCGAGCTAAGAACTGTCTGCCTTTATAACCCCTTTCGGGCTTTTCAGGTACAACCGCCTTCCCTTTGGACTCTGCAATGCCCCGGCCACCTTTCAGAGAGCTGTCAAACCGCGTCATCCAGGGCTTGGACAACACCTACGCCTATTTGGATGATATCGTTGTAGCATCCAACACCTGGAGCGAACACCTGCTCCAGCTACAACGATTGTTCTACAAGCTCCTGAAAGCCGGCCTCACCATCAATCTGGGCAAGTCCACCTTCGCGAAAGGTAAAGTGCGGTACCTGGGTCATGTTATAGGAGTGGCAGCCTAGCTCCGTTAAATATCCACATTCAAGCCATCCAACAGTATCCACAGCCTACTACCAGGAAGCAACTCCTGCGCTTCCTTGGTCTTGCTTCTATTACCGTAGGTTTGTGAAAATTTTAGCACTGTTGCAACCCCCTTATCACCTTAACCAGTCCCAAGCAACGGTATAATTGGACCAGGGAGCAAACCGTTGCCTTCGAACAACTCAAATTCCTCCCTCTGTTCTAATCCTATTCTCGCCTCACCAGATATCAAGAAGCCTTTCATCCTCCATGTCGACGCCAGTGGTACCGGCATCGGAAGTGTCTTAATGCAGCAGCGAGGCGAGGAGGTTCTACCTGTCAGCTACTACAGTTGCAAGTTGAAGCCTCATCAGAAAACTATAGCACTATAGAGAAGGAACTCCTCTCCATCGTCCTGAGCTTACAACACTTTGCACCATATCTGCAAGGTGCTAGGTCCACTACCATCTATTCGGACCACAACCCTCTAAGATTCCTACATCAAGCCCAATTCAATAACCAACGTCTGCTGCGATGGGCTTTATACCTTCATTCAAGGCTTCAATCTGAAGATCTGTTACATCAAGGGGCCTGATAACATCATCGCTGACGCCCTCTCCAGAGTGCATGAGGTAGAGGCAGCTCCACCTCCCACTCTACCTCCCGTGAACGTGACTCCACCAGAACCGCAGGCTTCGGGGGAGAGTTGTGACAATAATCTCTTCCCAGAGATTTAGCCTGCTCTTTCTGCTAGCTTCACGTTCAACATAATATTCAAGATACGTTCTCAGCTTAAACGTATATATCAAGACAGCTACACGCACCTGCAACTCTCTCCTCCCCCCACTCCTGCACACCTGGTCGACCCGCCAACTGCTACTCCCCAGCCAAACTACCGACTTGCGGCCGTCCTGCATTCTCATTGGCCGTTCAACAACACACCACTCCAGCTCCACGCCAATCACATTCCTCGCAAGCCAATGTCAGGACCGCCCAGCAGTTCTCCAGCCAGAATATATCTAGTGCTCTCTTGCTGTGAACACCTACTTGACTCCTCCTTGTGTGATCAAATAGAGGTTGATAGCTTGCGCATATATTCCCAGCACCATTTATCTTTGTATTCCTGTTAACGTAACCAGTTCCCCCCTTTCAGTTTGTTATATATATTTTTTACGTGTTTTACTTTTACATTATTTTAAATGCCAAGGAATTGTCTTTATTTTATTTTTTGTTTTCTAGATTAAGTAAAGTGCATTTTCTTATATTTGTGTTTTCGTGTATCTTACCTTACAGATTATCAGACAAGCAGTCACTCTTTTTTTTTTCCCCTTTTTTTATAACTTACATGTATGTGGCCCAGCATTGACATCTGCTATTTGGAAGACTGCCGACCACCATTTCCAACACGTTACCGTCATATATATATCTATATATATATATATATATATATATTATATATATATAATATATATAATATATATATACTAGTTGTACCCGGCACACATTGCTGTGGCTCAGCAACGCAATTGCGTTGCTGAGCCACAGCAACCTTCGCCTGTCCCCCAGTCCTCCCCACCATTCTCCCCCCTCCCCCTGTCCGCTAGTCGTCCTAACCATTCCCCACTCCCCTATCCCCTCCTCCTCCTAACCACTCCCCCATTCCCCCATCCTCTCGTCCTTCCCACTATTCCCCTCCCCGTCCCCTTGTCCTCCCCACCATTACCCACTCCACCATCCCTTCATTCTCCCCACCATCTCCCACTCCTCCATCCCCTCGTCTTCCCTACCATTTCCCCCCTCCCTGTCCCCTCTTCCTCCCCACCATCCTCCGCTCCCCTGTTCCCTTGTCCTCCCCACTATTCTCCATTTCCCCGTCCCCACTATCCCCAACTCCCCTGTCCCCTCGCCCTCCCCAACATTTCCCCCCACCCCGGTCCCCTCGTTCTCCCCACCATCTCCCACTCCCTTCCCCTCGTCCTCCCCACTCCCTCATGTGATGCATTCCCAAATTATCTGATGTTCACATCAGAAAATTTGGAACTTCAAGTGATTTGATGTTCCCATCACTGAAAAATTAGAAGAACAGGCAAAAAAATAAAAACAATGAAAAATAAAAAAAAATAAACTATACTCACAAAATGAATGGTATGGTAAACAACACAGCTCAATTCCAATGCAATGTCACACAAAATAATTAAATCAAAATTAAAATAAATAGAACTCTATTAAAATTCAATTTATCAATGCAATCTGAAACATTGAAATGGAATCATAACATGTTTAGTATAGTGTGTTGTTTGCTCTTACCTGTAACAGATGGCTCTGTTTTTATAAAAAAGCATGGTTTTACCTGTCACAGGTGTGGCATCTATACTTATACTCACGAAATGAACAGTATTGTAAACAACACAGCTCAATTCCAGTGCAATGTTACACAAAATATTTAAATCAAAATGAAAATAAATCGAAATCTATGAAAATTAAATTTATCAATGCAATCGGAAACATTGAAATGGAATTGTAACATATTTAGTTTTGCGAATGATGCTCCTACGTGCAACAGATGGTGCTGTTTAAAAAAAAAACTGTTTTTACCTGTCACAGGTGTGGTATCTATAGTAGGTGTATAAAAACATGCAAGTATTCGAATGGAACGTTGTGTCAAAATTTCAAAGCAATTGGTAAAGAACTTTCTGAGATTACATCGTGTTTCTCACACATTCAACAGATGACGCTGTTTTTCAAAAAAGCATGGTTTTTCCTGTTACATGTAAGGCATGTATAAAGTAGGTATATAAAAACACTCTCCTATTTGAATGCAACGTTGTGTCAAAATTTCAAAGCAATCAGTAAAGAGGTTTGAAGAACCTCACATGAAAAACACAGTTTAAAAAAAACATGTTTTTTCTGTCACAGACGTGACATCTATATAGTATGTATATAAAATAAAAACCCGCTCGGATGCGAATGGAAGGTTGTGTAAAAATTTAAAAGCAATCGGTGAAGAACTTTCGGAGATTAGCGATTTTGAACAAACGAACATTTCCATTTTTATTTATATAGACTAGCAGTACCCGGCCACACGTTGCTGTGGCTGAGCAATGCATGTGCATTGCTGAGCCACAGCAACCTTCCCTGTCCCTTAGTCCTCCCCGCAATTCCCCCTCTCACCCGTCTCCTCGGCCTCCCCACCATGACCCACTCCCCTGTCCCTTTGTCTTCCACACCATTCTCCAATCCCTCATCCCCTCGTCCCCACCATCCCAAACTCCCCCATCCCTCGTCCTTCCCCAACATTACCCCCTCCCTTGTCCCTTCGTCCTCCACACCATCTCTCACTTCCGTCCCCTCATCATCCCCACCATTCCCCACTCCCTCGTCCAATGCCTTCCTAAATGGTCTGATGTTCCCATCAGAAAATTGGGAACATCAAGTGTTCTGATGTTCCTATCACTGAACTATAGGAAAACAGTGAAAAAATGAAATGAAATATAAAAAGGTAAAAAAAATAAACTATACTCACAAAATGAATGGTATGGTAAACAACACAGCTCAATTCCAACACAATTCACACAAAATAATTAAATCAAAATTAAAATAAATCAAATCGATGAAATTCAATTTATCAATGCAATCAGAAACAGTGAAATGGATTGTAATATATTTAGGATAGCATGTGTGTTCCTCTTACATGCAACAGATGGCGCTGTTTTTCAAGAAATGCATAGTTTTACCTGTAACAGGTGTGGCATCTACTTATACTTTCGAAATGAACGGTTTGATAAGCAACACAGCTCAATTCCAACACAATGTTACACAAAATAATTCAATAAAAATAAAATAAATCGAAATCTATGAAAATAAAATTTATAAATGAAATCGGAAACATTCAAATGGAATTCGTGACATATTTAGTATAGCATGCATGTTGCTATTATGTGCAACAGATGGCGCTGTTTTTCAAAAACGCATGTTTTTACCTGTCACAGAGGTGGCATCTGTATAGTAGGTATATAAAAAGACAAAAAGACGTGCATATGCGAATGGAACATTGTGTCAAATTTCAAAGATATAGGTGAAGAACTTTGGGAGATTACAGCATGTGTGTTGCTCTTACATCCATCAGATGGCGTTATTTAAAAAAAAGCATGTTTTCTCCGGTCACAGGTAAAACATGTATATAGTAGGTACATAGAAACACGCGCCTATTCGAATGCAACGTTGTGTCCAAATTTCAAAGCAATCGGTAAAGAGGTTTTGAATATTTCTCACATGAAACACACAGTTTAAAAAAAAAAACATGTTTTTTTTCAGTCACAGACGTGACATCAATATAATATGTATATAAAAACCTTCTTGATGCGAATGGAACATTGTGTGAAAATTTCAAAGCAATCTGTGAGAAACTTTCGGAGATTAGCGATTTTGAACAAATGAACATTTCAATTCTTATTTATTTTGATGAGGCAGACCTGTTTAACGTAATTTGGTGGATTTGTGGTGAATAGCGAATAACTAAGAAGAATAAATTCATGGGAGTAATTATCGATCCGTGGGATCGCTAATCACTTGCCCAAGTTGACCGGGAGTGTGTTATCTCCCTTTTGTTCCACATTAGCATTTAATAGCTGAGAGCTACAGGTGAGGTCAGTGGGCACGATCTATATAATTGTAGTGTCACGAAGCCTAGTGTGTTATTGCTGGGTTTGCAGCAAAATTATTAGGCTGTGTTCTAATTAAGTGTTATTAAATCACCGAGTGTGTTATTACTGTGGGTGCAGTAATTAACATTGCAACTGGGTTGCAAATTGTTGGGCCGTGCTCTAATTAAGTGTTATTTGATCACCGTGTGTGTTATTGCTGTTGTTCAGTAAATTGTTGGGCCATGTTCTAATGGTTTAGATCACCGTGTGTGTGTTATTTACTGGTGTTCGGCAGTAAGTGTCAATTGCAAACGGTTTGTAATTGTTTTAGATCATCGTATGTTGATTTATTATGTCGTGGGTGAACTCGTCATTGGGATGGGTACATGGTGTTATTATTCTGTATATTTGGTTGTCATCGAAGTCCAGTATTCAATTAACGTTGATTGAGATGGCAATTAATGTAATGTAACCAAGGGAACACCAATTGCATATTGTGGGAAAATCTGACTCCAATATTTGTAATTAAAATGAAATGACTTCAATAGCTACGAAGGACCACCACTTTTTGAAAAAAATTGGAAAACAAAAATGAGCCAGTGGATTAATTGATACCAAGAACTAGTGTCCTGTGGATCTTAATGGATCTGTACTTATCATGAAATAAGAGTCAAGTTAACTTTCCCAAATTGGGGGGTACGAGTGCTAGGATACAATTAAGTTCTAGCACCAATAATCTGACGCTGGTTCAACTGTCAGAAAGAAAAGTGTATGTAAATTCATATCATAGTTCATGTATAGAATCAAAGAAATGGGGTTAGTAAATAACATAACTTTCATTAATGACAAGTAAATGGCAATTTAAAAAGAAATTATTCATGTAACTAGTTGTTAATATATCTAATACTACGCTACTAGTAAATAGTGTCAGCTTAGCTGTTCGACTGAATTAGTTGGAAAAGTGTGGGGTGACAACGACAGCACACTTGTTGCAACGTGATGTCGAGCAAGCACGTGGAATAAAAGTAATTCTTTTCCTTCACGTCGCTCTCAGTCAAGCTGAAAGGCAATTTAAATGTAAAGATTGTCTAGACTATAGCTAATGTCCCTATTTCTGATTGAAAAGTGGGAGTCTAGATTGAATTTAACTAACTTTGGTTAAGTTCTTCTTGCACAGCATAACGAACGAACAACCTACACATGAAAGATGTGTGCACTTTTATAACAAAAATCAGAAGGAACTAGTAATTATGCTCGCCCGGAATTGTGTTGAATGCAGATGTAGATCTCCACGAACTCTGGCACCCGCTGATGCAAGGATGACGTAACTATGAGTCGTTAAATTGGAGTTCTGCAACAGAGTAACTTGGCAAGATGGATGCCCACGCTTCCATGTAATGGCGTCGGAGAAGCAAGTGTCGCGCTCTCTGTTGCACGCTGTTAATGGCGTCTCTCTCCTTCCTCCTCCTCCTCCTCGATTGCGCATGCGCGACTCTCAGTAGGTACCTCGAACATAAATGAATTTATATATATCGGAATTAACTAGGGAAGGAGGAGATTGTGACGAGTATTTATGTTTCGTTTAAATCTTTCATGTTACAATATAACCTCTTGTAGCATAAGTCGGTTTATTAAAGCTAGGTAAATAAATGAGGAATATAAAGTGGAATTATTTTACATTTTAATAATTTCCATTGGAGTGTTTAATTTCAACTAAATAAGGGAGTTCCAGTAAGCAGTAATGTGCTACGAAAATGAACTTATTAGTAAACAATTATCCTTAGTAAAGGAAGTGATAAACTGGACTCTGTTATAAATCCAACAATGTGGAGATATTTCCTAGTGTTGTTTAATGGAACACGTCGTAGGAAAGATTAGGAAAATATTGCGTATTATAAATCAATGATGATGATTAATTTTACAAGTTAGTAGATTTAGTAACTACTTGTAGTTAATACAAAATGTAGTATAAAAATACAAGAGCTATATGAAACTGTTGGGTATTTCCAACACTTATAGAAGAATTGTTCATAAGAATTTGAGTTAACGTAAGATACGTTCCGGTTTTTTATTTTCCAAGGAACAGCTGTTATGGTGGGTCAAGGGATTTGGGGCCAAGCAGCCACTTCAGGTGAAGTCAGACAATGCTGTAGGAATTCCTGGAGGGCAGAAGGCTTACATTTAGTACTGTCTGTTGTATATTATCTGTCAGTTGGACAGGTATTTAAGGTTCACGGAAGTCAAGATAATTAACTCCAATCAGGGTTTGATCGACTCACACGAAGGCTACATTGTTGCATTAACTTTAAGTCTGTTAGTAAGTATCTGTGAATAGTGAACTAGTGAACTGAGTTCTCCGGGGAAGAAAGACTCCAGAGGGAATTCATTTCATTGATGCTATACTGTTGAGCCAGTGTGAAACATAACCTTTTTGTATATAATTAATTATTGATTTTGGAGATAGAAATTAATTACTCAGGGTAATCAAGGGTGATTGCTCTGAAATTTTGACAGAACGTTCCACTCGAATACGTGTTTTTATATACTTACTATATAGATGTCACACACGTGACAGGTAAAAACACATTTTTTTTAAACAGCGCCATTTGTTGCATGTAATACAACACATGCTATTCTAAACATTTTATGATTCGATTTCAATGTTTCCGATTGCATATATCAATTGAATTTTCATAGATTTTGATATATTTTAATTTTGATTTATTATTTTGTGTGACATTGCGTTGAAATTGTGCCGTGTTGTTTACCATATACCAGCACCATTTTGTAAGTATAAGATATAGATGCCAAACCTGTGACAGTAAAAACTGCTTTTTTGAAAAACAGCGCCATCTGTGGCACATAAGAGCAACACACGCTATATAAATTTGTTATGATTTTATTTCAATGTTTCCCTTATTTCATTGATCAATTGAATTTTCACAGATTTATATTTATTTTCATTTTGATTTAATTATTTTGTGTGACATTGCCTATGAATTGAGCTGTGTTGTTTACTATATCATTCATTTTCGTGAGTATAGTTTATTTTTGTATTTTTCAATTTTTTCAATTTGTTTTTTTAACGGTGTTTTCTTTATATTTCAGTG
>WNGS01165826.1:0-19727 GCA_020271785.1 Procambarus virginalis | reverse complement strand
TACGGCTGGTAACTTCACCGTGACTTCGTAGTGGTGAGAGGCAGTTACTCTGGGAGTACAGTGACAAGAACTAATTGGGAAACGTGCGACGACCGCCGAGACGTAGGCTGGCTGCCGTAGTTGGGAGGAAAGTTGATGGCCAGGAGACCGACTTCAACCCTGCGACGTACTGTAGAGGAAGAAGCACGGACCTGCTGTGTACAGAAGCGGCGAGACGCGACATCCTAAGGCGTGGGCTTGTGTTTCTGGATGGTGAACGAGGCGAGAGCCTGGACCAGGAGCTACAACCCAACTGTCATCCTAGGATAGGTGAAGTAGGTGTTTACAGTTACCCTCCCATTTCCCCTTTAGTTAGCTAATATATTCTTGTCAGAATATTTTATATGTCGTGAGCAAGTCTCACTTGAGTTTAAGTCACAGAGAGCACAGTATGTGGTGAGGCTACCCAGAGCGCTCACAGTATCAGTTTACATATATATCTATGTGTGGGTGTGTGCAAGCACCAAGATTCATCAGAGAATTTACTGTGACTATTATTAATCTACAGTGAGTATTATTATTATATGTATATTGGTAGTAAACCAGATATTGGTGTATTGATCTCTATAATCTATTGATATAAATGCCTGTGGATTGATCTCTATAATCTATTGATATAAGTGCCCGTGTGTTGATCACTACATTCTATCGATATAAATGCCCGTGTGTTGATCTCTATGATATATTAATATAAATGCCTGTGTATTGATCTTCATGATGTATATAGATATATATGCCTGACATTTTATTACTGATTTATATATGACATGCCTGTGTACTGAATAATATCATATACGTGGAGTGATCGTCAGTGATATCTCTTTAAGAGAAAGTATAGATATAAAGAAAAGTTCAGTGATCAAGTGAGTGCATTCACAGTAAATATTATTAAGAATAGAGTAATCTTTTGGTACGGTGAAAGTCACTGTGAGAGTATTGTGAATAAGATGTTGATCGTGAGGCCAGTGAAATCATAAGTAAGCCATGTGAATGTTGAATAGTGTTTTGGAAAAAGTTAAATAAACGGGGATGGTGACAGAATTAGAAACAAGTACTAGACTGTTCCCACGATCGCGAGGGTCCCGGTCAGCTGAGTCTGACAGGTGACACGTGCCGATGTTACCATATCGGTGCGCTTCAGATTATTATGCTATGAATGGAGCAATTGTCATATATTAATCCTGATACATTGATGCATATATATTTCTCGTTGTCTTTTAAGTAAAATACCAAAACTCTTGGTGTTTGATATCATCCCCTCCATTTATCTTGTGACCGTGTAATGATATAAAGTAGAGTGACCTGCCTGATACTATATTACTGGATTTTGCTCTTGCCACAATTACACCTGACCACTGCAGTGTTACTGGACATCTAAAAAAACCAGTTGGCGACCTTGAAGGCTGTGTAAGAGTTTGGTGTCGGGGCGGGCCACAGATTGAGGGAACGATCTGTGCCCCCACTCATCTTATAATCTAAAGGCCGGTTTGAGATCGACTGGGGTACTCTCCGAGGCCAGCAGTGGAGCCTAGAGGATTGAGGGAAGACCCGCCGAACGACGGTGAGTAAGGGTATTGTTGGAGCAACCACCTGGAAAGGAGATCCAGTCTATTGTTGCTTTAACCCTTCTATTACAAGTACACCGTGAAACCCCGACAAAAGACATACAAACATATAATTTTTTTTTGAGATATATATACAAGAGTTGTTACATTCTTGTACAGCCACTAGTACGCGTAGCGTTTCGGGCAGGTCCCTGGAATACGACCCCCACGAAGAATTGCTGTTACAACCAAGTACACATTTTACTGTCGAGTTAAACAGAGGCTACGGTTAAGGATTTGCGTCCAGTAAATCCTCCCCGTCCAGGATACGAACCCATGACAAAGCGCTCGCGGAACGCTAGGCGAGTGTCATACCACTACACCACGGTAACAAAGACATACAAACGTAATATTTTTTTAGATATATAGAAGAGTTGTTACATTCTTGTACAGCCACTAGTACAGCCACCACAGCCATCAGAGTCAGCCAAATGGAAACACAGGCAGCCAGAAATATTAATGCACCAGAATACAATAACACAATATCAATATATAAGCACTGATCACTATTTTAAAACTTAAATGGATAGATGGGTATGCAAATTATGGTCTAGCCAGGCAACTAGCTATGTTACTAAACAATAAACAGGTATCACAGACTTAACTCAACAACATGTCCAACCCAGACAGCTCCACCCACTTGACTGGCATTGCTGGAGCATGCACGGCACGGTGTCTACAAGTTACCAATTACAAACCACATGAAATCTCTAGATACTCTGCTATCAGAAAGTAATACTTAAGAACATAATTATATCTAAACTAATATGCATATAAGACTGCTAAGGTGTAATTAAGAATTTAAGTACAATCAATAAACAGGAATAATTACAAGGGTGAATCAGTAACACTAACTTGATACACTGCACGCATTACTGGAACATCCTAAATATGGTCATCCCCCCACAGGAATGAACATGCAATAGCATTAGCAAAATATTACATACAGGCATACTACAGCATGTTACATATAAATCAAAGATATATACTGGAAAAGAAATGGATATAATGTTTAATTTAAATAACTGAGGAAAGGAACTTCGCTTCTCACTTTTTCCTCACATTCGCGTCACTTCTCACTTTGTTCTCCCTTAAGCTCTTGTATGCTTCAGTAATCATGTCCGCCCTATCTACGGCATCCCTTACATCCTTTACCCCTGCCTCTTGGATCTTGAACTTTGTCTCAGGGTGCATCATCTCCAAGAACTTTTCTATGACCCTTAGGTGCTTTAGGTCAGCATAAGATCAAACTCCGGCAGCCTCAATCTCTCTCTGGAATCGTCTTTCCAGATACCTTGCTGTCTCAGCAAACGTGCTTGCTCCATCCTTCGCCATCTCCCTGAAACGCTTCCTATAAGCTTCTGGATTTAACTGAAATGAGAGCAGTATGGTGCTCTTTATTGTGGCATAATCCTGGCATTCTTCTAGTGTCAGTTGGGTGCATGCCTCTCTGGCAGCACTGGTCAATCTTAGCTGAACCATTTGGGCCCAGTCCTCCTGTGGCCCTTCCTTGATATTGGCTACTTTTTTGACATGCTCGAAGAAGCTCCTTGCCTTCTAAGGCACAAATAGGAGAATGTCGTTTTTCCTAACCCTATTATCATGTGGGTGTGCTACATGGGTGGTGCTCTCAGGCAACCCATGTTCAATCATTTGCTTAGCCAAGGTTCTATTTGTTTCTGTCTGCATTTGTTTTGTTTTCTCTTTTTCTCTTTCGACCTGTGCTTTTTCTTTTTCTTTTTCCTGTTCCAACTCCAGTTCCTTTATTCTGGTTTTCTGTTTTTCTACCTCCAGTCTGGTTTTCTCTTTTTCTGCGTCATTTTTCATCTGAAGTTCTAGCCTTAACTTCTCCAGTTGGAACTGTCTCTCCTCACGTTGTTGATGCATCTGTAGCTCTAACTGGAACCTTTCCAAACTCCTGTTCCTGCTACTCATGCTACTCCAGCTACTCTTACTGCTCCTACTCGATCCCTGGGATCGTACTTCATCCTGCCCATCATCCTCATTTCCACTTTCAGCTCCTTTCTGGGCTCCCTGTTCTGCCGCTTCACTCTTGGCTCTCAACTGCCTCAGGATCTCATCCTTCATCCCGGCCACTTTCGATACCTTCAACCTGATGCCACATTTTTCACTATCTGTTTCAACTGTTCCCTGGTGTAACCTTCCAAGTCCTCAGGCTTGCCTGACTCCACAAACGCTTGCACCTTATCCATCTTGTCCTGTGAGTCTTCCCAAGAGAGAGAATATACACCTATGGGCACAAAGATACTTTGGAAATAAGTAGGCTTATTTCCACAAAGGGTGTACCAATCCACTCTCAGACAGGGTGTGGGTGTGTCACTTCACTCTTCCGGACACAGGCCCCCCAAATATTATTACGTTGTTGTAGGGTTACGTACGTCCCAACAGTACAACCAACCAAAACCCATAGAGTACTTATACTTTGATCAGATCACCCTGTATGCTTCCTGCCCTTGGAGAGGGGCTCAGCATCACACATTTAGTGGGGTGCGGCTCCAACACTGGCCTCGTTGTCATGTGCACACACCCAATTCGAGCCGCCGTGACTCCCCACTCTCTCCATATTTTGGTATGACCTCTGCAATCCCCCTTTCTTTGAATTGAAATTCTGTACCCTTCTGTCCACAACTGTGGTTCTTTTCTCTCTCTCTCTTTTGTACTTTCTAGGAAGCCTCACTAGGACAAGGGCAAACACCTATAGATTATATACATTTAATGGACACAGAACAAATACAACACAAACTCAAGATATAATTATGACTCCAACACTCTATGCTATTATAAACAGGCTGCCTCCAATCCCATCAGGACTCTATCAGTTGCTTATATCAAGTGGTAGCCTAACTCCTGGCTCGCCACTTATGCTACCAACCTCACCTAGTGGTTTAAATCTTGTAATACAATATGGCACTATCAGCCCTAGAATATATATAAATGAATATACACAAGGAATCCAGCGTATGGCTGCAACAACATAAACATCAGTATAAATATTCCTTGATACAAACTACCAATCGCTCACCTCCCACTGCGTCATGCACGCTATTGACGCTCAAACAATCTATCAACCCTCTATAAGTAATCAATAAGAACCTCCACTCTGCATCCATAAGTTCACTACCCTGAACACTTCAGGTTCTCACAGAATTGTCTACCAGGGTCTTCCACAGCTCTTCCGGCTGCTACACCATAAAGTCTTCTTTAAACAACAATCGTGCTTCACCACTGGTACCACAGAGGCACGTAAACTATACTCCACTGCTTTTCCTCTCACAACTTGAGGTCCTACTCCTCCTATAGGGCTGCTCTTCCATAGAGCTCAGTATTTCTTCAATAGCCTTGGAGTTCCATCCATTGACTCCTCCTCTACTGGCTCGAAGTTCTCAGCAACTCCTTCCCCCAGACAAACCTGCAACCCATTGGCATGCCAATAAAAATATTTCCCTATAAACAAATGATTAAAATATACTACACGGTAAATGTCTTCATCCGACATCTCTCTGCTTCCCACATGCTGTTAGAGGACTCCCCTATGCTTGG
Source organism: Procambarus virginalis (assembly GCA_020271785.1). Taxonomy (NCBI): domain Eukaryota; kingdom Metazoa; phylum Arthropoda; class Malacostraca; order Decapoda; family Cambaridae; genus Procambarus; species Procambarus virginalis. The sequence continues at coordinate 14,523 of WNGS01165826.1, read as the reverse complement.
GCTGGTCCATCCTCCACTTGGCCAGGCTCCTCGTGCTTGAGGGAGCTGGCAGCTGGCCTCTGTCAGTTGCCCTCAGGAGTTCGGCAAGGAAGGACGCGCCTCTCGTCCTTCCAGCTGGCTCCCTCATCTTAATTCTTTTATTTAGGCTTTCTGCCTTAATATAATATGCCTAATATTACTATATACACTTGATATGGCTGCTGGTCACACGACCACTACAGGCAATCACTGTCAACTGGTTTAAAATGGCTTACCACAGAATTTGGTCCACTCACCACGCTCACTGACTGAGCAGTCGTCACTAGGGCACTCTAAGCTGCCCACAAAACTGCTTTAAACTCCTCCACACTCTTTCTGCAGTTCACGACTTGAGCTGACACGTCCAGAGACTTATTCCTCTATCGAGACGTCTGTCCACTTCCTTCTTCTTGAAGATATATCACTCAGGGGGTTCTTCCTCACCAGGGGCTCAAACTGAGCACGACCTCCCCTCACGATTTCTTCAGTTCTTCACGTCCCGCCTGCCGCTGCCCGTCCCACACCATGTGCCACCCTACCCTCCCCCTAACCCCTCTCTCACATTATCATCTTTGGTGATGTTCACCTGTCCCATACTCAACCCCCTTACCCATACACCCCCCTTTTACCCTACATGACCCCTCCACGTCCGCTCTGACGACGACCGTCCCAACCCACCTCCCTCCCACACACTTTTGACTATGACTGAGCTCGATCCCCCGAGATTCTGCTCGAGGTTTGGGACGGTCGTAGTCATAATTTACCCTGCTAACTTCAACAAACCAAGTGTTGATTGAATGTGCAATAACTATATTGGTGTATCTGTTAATGTAGGTGTAGTTATGTTGGGTAACTTTACTGTTGATGTAGGTACAGCCATGTTGGGTGACGTTACTGTTGACGTAGGTCCAGCCCTGTTGGGTTGCATTACTATTGATGTAGGTCCAGCCATGTTGGGTGACGTTACTGTTGATGTAGGTCCAGCGATGTTGGGTGACGTTACTGTTGACGTAAGTCCAGCCATGTTGGGTTGCATTACTGTCGATGTAGGTCCAGCCCTGTTGGGTGACGTTACTGTTGACGTAAGTCCAGCCATGTTGGGTTGCATTACTGTCGATGTAGGTCCAGCCCTGTTGGGTGACGTTACTGTTGATGTAGGTCTCGCCATGTTGGGTGACGTTACTGTTGATGTAGGTCCAGCTATGTTGGGTTGCATTACTGTCGATGTAGGCCCAGCCATGTTGGGTTGCATTACTGTCGATGTAGGCCCAGCCATGTTGGGTTGCATTACTGTCGATGTAGGCCCAGCCATGTTGGGTGACGTTACTGTTGATGTAGGCCCAGCCATGTTGGGTGACGTTACTGTTGATGTAGGTCCAGCCATGTTGGGTGACGTTACTGTTGATGTAGGTCCAGCCATGTTGGGTTGCATTACTGTTGATGTAGGTCCAGCCATGTTGGGTGACGTTACTGTTGACGTAGGTCCAGCCCTGTTAAGTGGCATTACTGTTGATGTAGTCCAGCCATGTTGGGTGACGTTACTGTTGATGTAAGTCCAGTCATGTTGGGTGACATTCCTGTAAATGTAGGTCCAACCATGTTGGGTGACGTTACTGATGATATAGATCTAACCATGTTGGGTGATGTTACTGATGATGTAGGTCCATCCATGTTGGGTGATGTTACTGATGATATAGATCTAACCATGTTGGGTGATGTTACTGATGATGTAGGTCCATCCATGTTGGGTGATGTTACTGATGATATAGGTCCAACCATGTTGGGTGATGTTACTGATGATATAGGTCCAACCATGTTGGGAGATGTTACTGATGATGTATGTATGTAAAGCCATGTTGCGTCACGTTACTGGCTTTTAAGTTTTGTCCAAAAACAGAAGTTACTCGCTGTATGATCCATCGCCAGACATTACTTATGAAACAGTTGGAACCTGACCTGGAAGCTGTCATGAAGTATGTAATCTAGATTGTAAATGTTGTCAAAGGTTATGCAGTAAACACGCGTCTGTTTCGTGATTTATGTGAGGATGGGAAGACTGAACATTCTGGCCTACCATACAGAAGTATGGTAGCTACCATATAGAAGTATGTAGCTACCATATAGAAGTATGGTAGCTTTCACATGGAAATCAAGTGCGAGCTCTCAAAAATGAGCTTCATATCTTTTTGGTGCATCAAAAACATGAGAACCTTTTCTTGATTGCATATCTTGCATATTTAACTGACATCTTTTTGCAGGTGAATTCATTGAACAAGAAATTGCTATAGAATAACTTCATTGTCATTTTAGCCAGAGAAATAGTTAAACATTATATTAGATGGCTCCTTACTGGAGCCAGAACGTTGAACAACACAAGATAGCCGCCTTTGCAAAGTTAGCAATTTCTGGAAGATTGTGAAGATCTCATTCTTGGTGACAGCAACGAGTTAGGTGCAAGGCATCTCATCACTCACAAATGCCTTTAGTTTTTACTTAACTTTTTAAGTGTTGCCCGAAATCCTCTGGTTATTATTAGCTTCATTAAATATACAATCCCTGTACCTTCTGATTTGCCTCTGTGTATAATAATATAAATGAATATATTATGAATAAAATATTGCTATTATTATTTTTTATTATATATACAAGAGTTCTTACATTCTTGTACTTCCACTAGGACGAGTAGCGTTTTGGGCAAGCCCTTAATCCTATCTTCCCTGGAATACGACCCCCGCGAAGATTCGTTTAACAACCAGGTAACCATTTTACTGTTAAGTTAAACAGTAGCTAAAGTTAAGGCTTTGCGCCCAGTAAATTCTTCCCGGCCAGAATACGAACCCAGAATGCGAACCCTTGTGGAACTCCAGGTGAGTGTCTTAACAACTGCGCCACAGAGGCTCTTATTATTATTATTATTATTATTATTATTATTATTATTATTATTATTATTATTATTATTATTATTATTATTATTATTATTATCATCATCACATGCGTCTCATCAAATTAAATAGTAGAGTGACAGCTGGAATAACTTCTTACACTTGTGATGCTCATGAATGAATTATTCAATTAACCATTCGAAAAAAACAGAAGGTTATTACAAGCAAATATTTTTAATTGTGAAATAGATATTAATTTCTGGTATATCCTTAAAGAGATAAAGAGCCAGCGTGATGCTCGCTGGCTCGATTCTCTCTACTCACCACTTGGAGCTTGTAAACAAAACGTGAGCTGGAGGCTACGTCGCTAACTTATAGGTCAATACCAAATATTTTGGAAACACTGTAGTCACGCCAGCCAACTGAATTATGTAAACCAATAAAGCTATCTGCAGGCGATGAGTGACAATAACATGGCTAAAGAATGTAACCAGACCACACACTAGAAGGTTAAGGGACGACGACGTTTCGGTCCGTCCTAGACCATTCTCAAGTCGATTGTGAATGGTCCAGGACGGACCGAAACGTCGTCGTCCCTTCACCTTATAGTGTGTGGTCTGGTCAATAAATCTATCCCTTCCCACGCAAACAATTCCAGTGAAGTAGTGGGGAAGCTTATATATAACCAGAGGTGCATCCAAACAAAAGAACACAAAGTTTCTGGTATACCTGTTAAACAATTTTTACTTGAGATATATAGTTTTCTTTCAAAGAAACTGTGCTCTATTTATACAAAATGAGAAGCGGTCTCGAGTGGGACAAACCACCAAAATAGGTTAAGTGCAGATTGTTGTATTCACGAACTAACAGCGTGTGTTAACTAACACCAATAACCGCATTTATGAGTGCTACAATTTAATTGTAGCACTCTCATATAATATAATTCTCATATTTTCAAGCCTAATTATATGATACATATTTATGTCTGCAGGAGATGTTGTGAATGAAAGCGATCAGGGGAGCAGAGTTGGGTTTCAGCACTCTCTTACTTCCGTAAACCAAGTCATCTAAAACAAATTTTCAACATGTCTTCAGATTAAGCACGGAATGTGTGATGTCATTAATTCACCTCTTCAACAAGGTTTACAGCTTGTGTTGGTGGAGATTTTCAGGGGAGCTAACTAGTGACCAAGTTGAAGAGACTGTTATACAAAAAAGTTCCCAGGATGTTGACAGTTAACCAAGGTGTACAGACTGTCATGTAGGAGCAGTTCCCAGCACGCTAACTGGTGACCATGTTGTACAGACTATGATGCGGGAGAGTTCCCAGGCGACAACTGGTGACAATGATGTACAAACTGTAATGCAGGACAGTTCCCATGCGACAAATGGAGTTACAGACTTTGATGCACGAGAGTTCCCAAGACGCTAACTGGTGACCATGGAGTACGGACAGTGATGCAAAAGAGTTCCCAGGATATAACTGGTGACAAAGGTGTACAGACTGTGATTGAGGACAGTTCCCAGGTGATAATTGGTGACAAAGGTGTACAGACCGTGATGCAGGACAATTCCCAGGATATAATTGGTGACAAAGGTGTTCAGAGTGAGAAGGCGGACAGTCCCCGTGTGATAACTGGTGACAAATGTTAAGAAATACAAACAATAACTGTTTATTCAAGTCCGTCTTAAAGAACTTTATATAAATGAATAAATGTAATTACAAAATGTATACCAATAACTCATTTGTTTAAATACAAGTAATGTAAAAAGGAGAATCTAAGGTTTACGTGAGGGTTCGATCTAAAGAATGTCAGGACTCTGGCAGTCGTCCTCACAACCTGTCCATGACACCTCCTGGTTGCTAATACCCCATCTGTTATATTTCTCTCTCTCTCTCTCTCTGACAACAACAGCAAGGAAGGTTAGGAGACCAGTCTCCTGTAACCTCCATTCAGTTTCTTGATGCTCTTTGCAGCTCTCCCCTGCAATAGCAGTTGCAATGCAATCAAACTAGTAGACTACTAATAACATTACAGTGACTAATGGGGTTACTGGCAACTCCAACAACCCTCCTTAATTAAATCCTTAAGTTAACACTTCGCCTCTCGGACGATCAACAATCAATGGCTAATTGATTACGATAATAATAATATAATACTTACGTTAACCTAATCTAGTCTCCCACAGACAAGTCAAACTGTAAAACTATCACTCGTAACTCGGAATTACACAAACACTCTACACGTCGAGCATTCAGTGAGTAATCCCCATTAATCCCTGTTCTATAGACAGCTGATTAATCCCAGTGCGAGTTACGTTATCGATTACTAATTATTGTCCAAAGTAATAGAGGACGGCAATCACCCTTTATTACCCTGAGCAATTAATTACCATCTCGAAGATCAATAATTAATTATACACAAATAAGTTATCTTTCACACGGGCTCAACAGTATAACATCAAAGAAATAAATTCCTTGTGGGGTCTTTCATCCAACGGAGAACTCAGTTGACTAGTTCACTATTCACAGATACTTACTAACAGACGTTACGTTAATGCAACAATGTAGCCATCATGTGAGTCGATCAAACCCTGATTGGAGTTAATTATCTTGACTTCCATGAACCCTTAATACCTGTCCAACTGACAGATAGTATGCCACAGACAGTACTAAATGCAAGCCTTCAGCCCTCCAGGAATTCCTACAACAATGTCTGACTTCGCCTGAAGTGGTGAAGTGGCTGCTGGGCGCCAATCCCTTGACCCACCATAGCAGCTGTTCCTTGGAAAATAATTAACCCAAACGTATCTTACGTTAACTCAAATTATCTTATGAAGAATTCCTCTATAAGCAATGGGTGTTCCCTTGGTTACCTTTCAGTAATTGCCATCCCAATCAAAGTTAACTGAATACTGGACTTTGATAACAACCAAATATACAGAATAATAACACCAAGTACCCGTCACAATGACGAGTTCACCCACGACACAATAAATCAATACACGATGATCTAAAACAATTATAAACCGTTTGCAATTGACACTTACTGCAGAATAGCAGTAAATAACACACACGGTGATCTAAACCATAAGAACACCACCCAACAATTTACTGAACTACAGCAATAACAGACACACAGTGATCTAATAACACTTAATTAGAACACGGCTCAACAATTTGCAACCCAGTTGCAATGTTACTTACTGCACCCACAGTAATAACACACTCGGTGATTTAATAACACTTAATTAGAACACGGCCCAACAATTTTGCTGCAACCACAGCAATAACACACTAGGCTTCGTGACACTATAATTATATATATCGTACCTACTCACCTCACCTGTGGCACTCAGCTATTAAACGCTAATGTGGAACACTAGGGAGATAACGCGCTCCCGGTCAATTTGGGCAAGAGATTATCGATCCCACGGATCGATAATTACTCCCGTGAATTTACGTTACTCAACAGAGTGGTCACACACGCCCGCGGTGTTATTCGCTATTCAGCACAAATTCACCAAATTACCTTATGAGGTCAGCCTCATATATATATTGTGACGATAATCTCTTCCCAGAGATTTAGCCTGCTATATCTTCTCATCGTCCCATTCTCAACAATATGCAAGATACGTTTTATAGTGGCTTAACGTATATATCAAGACAGCCACACGCACCTGCAACTCCCTCCTTCCCCCCACTTCTGCACACCTGGTCGCACCGACGGCTACAGTCCCAGACAAACTGCTTGTTACTGGACGCCCTGCGTTCTCATTGGCCGTTCAACAACACACACCACTCCAGCTCCACGCCAATCACATTCCTCGCAAGCCAGTGTCAGGACCATCCAGCCATTCTCACCAGAATATCTAGTGCTCTCATGCTATGAACACCTAAGTTGACTCACCTCGTGTGATCAAATAGAGGTTTATAGCTAGCGCATATATTCCCAGCACTATATTATTTTGCTTGTTATTGTATGTCACTTCTCCTCTTCTCCCTTTATCCTTATTGTTTTATGTTCAGTTGTTTTTCCACTTGTTGTTCTGCACCATTAAGCCAAGATTTTTGCCTTTATTTCAATTTGTTTTTTAGTTATTAAAGAGCATTGTTTATTATTGTGTTTTTGTCTCTTCCCTTACCTTACCACAGATTATCAAACACGCAGTCATTCTTTTTTTTTCTTTGTAATATTTATATGTGGCCGGGCCTTACATCTGCCAGTGGAAGACTGCCGACCACCATACTCCACTACTTTACCGTCACATATAATTGGGGGCCTGTCCTAGGAGCTGCACTCAGGTATTGGTAATTGTGGTAAGCGTACTTGGCTTTCATTCCCTTGCTTTCAATATTTACATTAATCACGTTTATTATTATATGGTGCTGTGTATATTGTGCATTACGGGAGTAGCATATGGTGAGTGTGAGACAACTTTGGATTACGTGGTGACTGTAGGCCTCAGTCATACTCTTAATTGGTCGTCTCCCCCTCCTCCGTGTTATTACCCGTGTTTAACATCTTTTGTCCTCAGATATTTCTCACATTTTTGACAGATTATCACATAGGTACCCTGGTACTGTGGTCTGTCTCAGTCAATAGCACCTAATTTCTGCAATCCGACTCTAGGAGGAAAAAGAGGGCCAAAGATCCTCTAGCACGGACTATTATTGGCGAGTTGGGACCTCGCCGATAGTTCTCGTCACCAGTTGACACTCGCACCCCTACTCGTTGGTCAGAATTGATGGTATTTACTCAAGGTAGGGAATTAGCTTTCTTTCTTTTGAGCACGAAGTTCGCTAATTCTGTAAATACCATATTCAATTTCAGTGGGTACCTTTGCTTATGTTCTATAGTGACTTGGCAAGGTATGACTACATTTTTGGACTACCTCATTTATTTTGAAGCCATTTAGTGTTTCACTTGTCTTTTAAACTCAGTTTCCACTAATTAGTAGGATTTTCTTGCCTTTATCCTCCCACAGTGAGTACCAGGTACAAGATTTCCTGCGACCTTAATCATTTACCATCTTGAATTAACTTTAATTATTAATAATTCCCCACAGGATAGGTATCAGTTGCCACGTTTCCTGTTCTGACATTCACCATATTCTCACAGTATATTCGTGTCTCATTTATTCCATGTTCGTATCCAAACTTTCAAGGCAGATCCAGAAGGTGAAATAGAGAAATTGCGTCATGCTAAGGGTCGAATTGATAACTCTTGCACACGAGTATCAATTGGAAGTTCCACCTGGCGCCAACAAGTATGCCATACATAATATAATTTTAGATTATCTTGAATGAGGTATTATAGATTCTAATACTCATGAACAACATACNATTAACTGTTACACAAAATTTGCCAAATTGTCCTTTCTTGACATAATCTTGAGTGTTTGGAGTACTGTTCTTTACAATCACTAAACTTACTAAGCGGTGGGTCACACCCTCACAGTCACTGAAGGGGAGGCTCAATAGGTCTCCATCTGCTCGACAGAAGCTGATCCTTTGGATGATCTCCGACACTATCCAACAATGGATCTACAACACAGACTGTCTCCATACTACTCTCAGATATCTTGAGGTTAGTCCTACTTAACGTACACAAAGGTAATGACTCTAAAACTGGAGCGAGCGGGCAAGTAACTGGCAACCTGACATCCTTTTCCAAACCATCTTGGTTAGAATAAATCGGGGTCAAGGCTACAACTGACTTACTCTCGACACCTGACACAACCTCTGGAGTGAGCGGGCAAGTAAATGGTACACGGACTTCCTGTTCCAAACCGTCTACTTGGGTAGAATAAATCGGGGTCATAGTACCAGACTCACTCACAACAACCAGGTTGGCCACAAATGAATCCTGAAATCCACCTCCCGCTTCACCTCTGAAGGGGTCCTGGACTCTGGAACAAATACCTTGGTAGTAACAGAACTGACAACTGGAGCAATGATAGAACTGGATTCAGCACAGGTAGAGTAGATAACACCATCCTCTACATCTGGGTGTTCACTCTTAGAACTGATCTCAGCACGGGCAGGGTAGATTACACCATCCACAGCAACAGGCGGTTCACTCACAGAACTGGACTCAGCACAGGCAGGGTAGATAACACCATCCACTGCATCGGGCTGGACCAGCACACAACTAGGTTTATTAAATATGATAGGACACTCTGTCCCAATAACTTGACACTTGCCAAAATAATTTCCCAAAATAACATTAATCCCAGGGATGGGCAACTGCTCACTAACTGCTACAGCGCATCAACCCGGTGTAATAGTTGATTTCAGGTGAATTTTAACTAATGGTACACGCTGAACATGACCTCCAAATCCCTGCAATAATACTATTTCATCAGTGTCTTCTGTGCTAATATCAGCAAGAACACGGTGAGAAATTAGAGATTGGGAAGCACCAGTATCCCTCAGTAACGGCATTGGCTTCCACTGGTACAAAGTTCTTCACCAGCAAAGATATAAGGACTAAAATCGGTCATCCAATTTGGCTTAAGTGGAACAACATAAAGTATTAATTGCTTGCAACCCCCGGTCTCATAATCAGACTGGTAGGTCTGAACTCAGGGTGCAAGGAATAACAGGAATTAACCACGTGACCTCTTCTCCTGCAATGCGTGCAATATCTGTCAGTGGTTGAAACAACCGAACCAACTACAGGTTTAGACACTACATTTCTTGAGGGTGACAACCCTGTCTGCTGTTTCTCAATCTTTGGCTTTACAGTGGAAGAGTTCAGGGGAGTAGGTGAGTTAGCTGATCTGGCCTGGAAAACATAAGATTTAGGAACATGATAATTACTCCTAGAATTATAAGTAATTGATTGTGCTCGAAAAGGCTCCTTAGTGATTAATTCGTGTTCGTCTGCTAGCTTAGCTAGTTTCATAATGTCATTGGTCTGTTTATGTTCAGATATAAACAAGGCTAATTTCTTTGGTAGACAACCTAAAATTTCCTCTGTCACTATGAGGTTTCTCAAAGTCTCAAAATCTGTAATTGAAAGTGCTTTTACCCATCTGTCAAAATGATCAATTTCAACTCTTGCAAAATTAGAAATGGTCTGATCATATGCTCTCTTTATACCACTAAATTTCTGTCTATGGGCCTCTGGGATCTGCTGGTATGCATTTAAGATGCTCTGTTGGACAAATTTAAAGTCAAAAGAATTAGCGGCAGGAAGAGATGCAAAATTTCCTGGTCTTTCCCCTTAAATTGTCCTTGCATGATGGCAACCCATTGATTCATAGGCCAATTCATTCTGACTGCTAACTTCTGGAAATGCAAAAATAATATTTATGGGTCCTCCTCATTGAATTGAGGAAAATCTATATTTTTCCTAAACTTTAAAGAGCTCTCAGTACTATCTGTATGATTACTAATGTTACCATTAGGGAGCCGGTCGGCCGAGCAGGGAGCCGGTCGGCCGAGCGGACAGCACGCTGGACTTGTGATCCTGTGGTCCTGGGTTCGATCCCAGGCGCCGGCGAGAAACAATGGGCAGAGTTTCTTTCACCCTATGCCCCTGTTACCTAGCAGTAAAATAGGTACCTGGGTGTTAGTCAGCTGTCACGGGCTGCTTCCTGGGGGTGGAGGCCTGGTCGAGGACCGGGCCGCGGGGACACTAAAAAGCCCCGAAATCATCTCAAGATACCTCAAGATAACCATGCCCTGCTGCAATTCTCTGTTCCTCTAGTCTGTTATTATTTATTGCTATACTCTGTTGAATTTCCAATTGCTGCCGCCTACCTTCCTCTAGTTACAAATGAGTTTCAATTCTTCTGCTCTGTGCTTTTAGTTCCATTTGTTTTTGAGCTTCAAGTATCTGCTGCTGAGTCTCCAATTCAAGTTGTTTTGGCGGTTCTGCATCTCCAACCTCTGTTTCTCTGCTTCTAATCTAGCCAACTCCATTTACGATTTCATCTCTAACTTTACAATTGCCACCTGGTGCAAGTCACCAGGTGGCAATTCCTTTAATTCCTTTTTAATTCTTTTAAAAGACTCTTCTTTTAATTCCTCTAACCACTCCTCGTCAAGTTTCTCCTCCGCCAAGTGTGTGACAATGACTCTTACTAGCTGAGGCTTTAACATTCTCCTGGAAACTGTCAGATTTAATTTTTCAGCTAATGTACAACAACTCAGACGTTTTCAAGTCATTAATTTCACCAAAATTTGGCTGCTCCACTAACACAGTAACTTGTTCCTCCATTGTCAGCTTAATAAACACAACTAGCAATTACAACAACACTGAAGGTTTGCTTGGCCCCTGGCACAAGCTGAACACTTACCTCAATCATGAAGTGTTAGAAAACTTCCACAAGCAGCTCAGAATGAACAGAAAAATGGTACACAGGCTTGGTTGGGTATCACTAGTTAAACAAAGTTTCTAGGGAGTGCTCGACTAGCTGTCGTGGCGAGTGGACGTGTCCGCTGCTCGCTTCGGCGGTTTGGTGATTGTTGCCAATTTTGGCCGTTTGGTGTCTCTGCTCGGACAGTGCTGACGTGGACTTCAAGATGGGGGTCCCCCTCCCACCAATACTGAGGGCTCAGTCTGTGGGCTTGGAATTTTCAAGCCGGGCTGGGTACCCGGAGATTGCGCGGGTGTGTGAGCAGCTGCATATACCTGTGATGGATATTTACGGTGTCGAGCTGGTGACGGCACGTCGAGTGATACTTAAATTCACAGAGGAGTTGGCGTACTGCGAATTTCTCCGTCGATACGAGGGGCGGACACTACCTCTGCAGGATGGTGAGGGCACTGTTTCCATATCTGATCGGAGTGGTGCCCTCACCTACGTCAGCGTGCATGGGGCTCCGTTGGAGTTTCTGGAGGGTCTGCTCCGGCGGTACTTCGGCCGTTTTGGCGCCGTCGTTAGTGTGCGGGTGAACGTGGTATCTTCGAGCCCACTTAAGGGTGTGAGGACGAACATTCGCACCCTGGGCATGAGACTCCGGGAGGATATTCCGTCCTCTGTGCGTCTGATGGGGTACACAGTTCGTGTGTTTTACGCCCGTCAGCCTCGGACGTGTTATCGTTGTGGCCTGTTGGGCCATCAGGCTGCTGGATGTTCTGCGCCGGCCTCTGCGCCTGTGAACCTCTTCAGTGAGGAGGATTTTCCACCGCTTCCTGTGGAGGAGGTTTCTGTGGCTATGGACGATTCTCTGGCCGCGGATATGCCCTCTGTGTCGCCTGATGCGCCTCCTGTGGTGGTGACTTCTCCTCCGGAGGTTGTGTCATCGCCTGGTGTTCCTCCTGCTCCGCCCAGTGTCTCTGGGATTCTTCGGCCGACACTCTGTTCGCATCCCCCGTCTTCCTCTGCTGCATCTGTCCCAGTCCCTGCACCCTCGACGTCTGTTCCGGATGTGCTGGGTGCTGGGGCGGTTCCGGCGCTTCCCCATGTGCCTGGCCTGGTGCCCCGTGTGGTTGAGGATGCTGCAGTCCTGCGGCGTGCGTCGGTTCGCCCGGCTTGTATTGAGCGTGTGTCTGAGTCGGCCTCCGGGTCTGATGATGTGCGGCCCATGTCTAAGCGTTCCAGGCGTTCGTCGTCTGCATGGGAGGACGTTGGCGAATTCGACGCTTGTGAGTCTGCAGGCGACGGCGGGGTGGCTACAGCTGCATTGCGTACTACGGTGTAGGTGCATTTGCCACTTCCGATCTCGTGGCTGCGGTTCCTGCTTCGGGTGCATCGCTTGCCTCGGATGGCTCCGGTTCTTCGTGGGGGGTGGTGCCCCCTGCTGGAGTCCGTGGTGAGCGGGGTGGCCTTGTGCTGCTGTTGAAGAAGACTGCTCGCTCTGGTGATTCTGTGACTCCTGCCTCGGTCCCCGGTTCCTCGACTACGGTTTCGCCGCCTCCTCCTTCTGCGGCCATCTCTTCAGTGTCTCCTGCGGTCTCGGTGGAGGCATTGCCTTCTCGTCGCTTGTCCCTTGCTCCTGTGCGTCTGGAGACGCGGCCGTCTCGGCAGCCCTCGCACGCTTCATTGATGTCGTCTGCTACGTCGGAGGGCGTGGCTTGTGCTCCCCAGCCTCGTTATGCGACTTGCGCCTTTGAACTTCGGGAGTACCCGTTTCCACTGATCTGGAGATTCCAGAGTTTATGCCGGGTCCGCGGCGGATGGGGGGTCGTCGCCCCACCGACCAGGAGTATCTGATTTGGGAGGGCTATAAACTAAAGTATCCTTGGAAGTCGTTCCCTGAAAAGTATCTTACTCCCGAGGAGGTGGCTTTGCTTGACCCATGATTCCTTTATGTATTGTGGGTTGTGGGTTCTTGCCATTAGTGTGCATGGTTGTGTGGTGTGGGTCGGGTGTGTGAGTGGGTGGGGAGGGTTTGTTTCCTGGTCCCTGCGTGCTCCGGTTTGTGGTTGTGAGTTTCTATTATGTGGGGTTTGTGCAGTGTGCGTATGTGTCCGGTTCCTGTGTGAGTGTGTCTGGTTGTGGTTGGTATGTTTCCTTTATTATGTTTTGTGGTTTCTTTGGTTTAATGTTGTTGTTGTGCGCTTGTTTGTGTAGTGCTGAGTGCCCTTCAGGCTTGTGGCGTGTATGGTTTGTTTGTAATTTTATATTCCTGTGTATGGTTTGTTTATACTTTTATATTCCTGTCTTTTTATTATTGTTATTATTCTTATTATTGTTGTTTGTTCATGTTGGTGCCTCTCCGTGTGTGTTTACGGTGATGGTAGCCTTGTTCTGTTTTTTTTTTTACTGTTTTAGAGTCACTTCTGTGTTGTATTCCGATGTGTTTTGTCTTCATTGTTGTAAATTTGTTTTTGTACTTATTGTTGACATTTGTTTTTTGTAAATTTTGTTATTTTGTGGTCGGCCCTTCCGGCCGGCGTTTTGTCTTGTGTTTATGTACGTATGTCCTTTCTGTTTTTTTTTGCACGTATATGATTTCTTGTAATGTCTGTGGGTTTTTTTTGTTTTATTGTATTTATAAGCATGCTTGCATGTAAATTTAAAAAAAAAAAAAAGTTAAACAAAGTTTCTAGGAAGGCATTAACAATTAATAACATGCACCACTATTTAGTACATTAAATTATGGGAATTAATTATCCCGGACAAGCCTCACATTTGGTTATGACCCTGTACCTCTGGGTGTGGTTCCTCTGTTTTTGCAGTTGTGTAAAAATATAATAATATGGTCTACTAAAAGTGTCTAGGGTAAATAATTCAACTGCTTACTAACAAAGTACTTAATATACTTAAAGTAAGGATAACAAAGACATAGAAACATATAATTTTTTTTTTTGAGATATATATACAAGAGTTGTTACATTCTTGTACATCCACTAGTACGCATAGCGTTTCGGGCAGGTCCCTGGAATACGACCCCCACGAAGAATTGCTGTTACAACCAAGTACACATTTTACTCGAGTTAAACAGGGCTACGGTTAAGGATTTGCGTCCAGTAAATCCTCCCCGTCCAGGATACGAACCCATGACAAAGCGCTCGCGGAACGCTAGGCGAGTGTCATACCACTACACCACGGTAACAAAGACATACAAACGTAATATTTTTTTAGATATATAGAAGAGTTGTTACATTCTTGTACAGCCACTAGTACAGCCACCACAGCCATCAGAGTCAGCCAAATGGAAACA
>WNGS01165824.1:32270-42911 GCA_020271785.1 Procambarus virginalis | reverse complement strand
AAAGGATGGAGATGGAAGAATTTGAGTTACTGGAGATCTTGAGATATATTAGAGCCGAGATGGCAGGATATGAGGTGGAAATCAGCTGCTGGATTGGACCTTACAACTGTAACAAAATCGACCTGTCCTGGTACAGTTTTCTAATAAAGAGGCAGTGGATTACATACTGCAACACAACATTTACTCTGAGGTAGCAGAAACTACTACAACGTGTTAATTGATAGATGTATGACAAAAGATGAACGGATAGCCCACAAGGCGAGCTGACCTGCATGCCACAGGAACCCTCCCCACCCCACAACTCCTTCCCAAGTCACATCCTCCCCAAATCAGCCCTCCCATTCCTCGCCCCTGCTTCTCTCCCCAACAACTCCCCTGTCCCATCAGACACCATTGCATTCAATTCCATCTGCTTCGTCCCACCTTCCAATGACCCCCTCATCCCCCTCAATCCCCAAACCCCGCCCAGCCCTCACCCCTCCTCTGCCCCCCTTCTCCCATATGACCCTCTCCCCATGCGACCCCCCCCCCCCCCACTACTTCTTCTTCCAGTTCCCTCTTACCCGCTTCTGCCCCATTGCCCACACCTACCCCTAAGTTCCCCCTGACTAATACAACCTCTCTCTCCCACT
Source organism: Procambarus virginalis (assembly GCA_020271785.1). Taxonomy (NCBI): domain Eukaryota; kingdom Metazoa; phylum Arthropoda; class Malacostraca; order Decapoda; family Cambaridae; genus Procambarus; species Procambarus virginalis. The sequence goes on along the minus strand of WNGS01165824.1, from coordinate 42,279 downwards.
CTCATTATCCACGCTCCGTCCTTCCCTCTTCCCCCCCCACCCCCTCTATCCTTCTCACCCCTTCCTCTCAACCTCTATCTGACTCTCAGCCTTACGCTACCTCTCAACCCCCCCCCCCTCTATGCCTTTCAGACCGTACCTAATTTTCAGAGCCAGTATGCAATTCCTGCTCCAGACATACCTACCCAGACCTTATTACCCCAGACCTTCCTACCTACCTTCCTAGATGCCCAGACCCCATTCGCCCCCCAGGCATGCCCCCAGCCCCCATTTACTCCCCAGACACCCCCCAGACCCCATCCACCCCCCCAGGACACCCCCGTCCCCGATCTCCCCAGACCCACTGAGAAAGGTGAACTCTAGTACCAGAGTTTCCAAGAAAAGTCTCAAGGTTTGCTACACCAATGCTGATGGGGTTACTAATAAAGCAGAAGAGGTAAAAGAAAGAGTTAGCAAGGCAGATCCTGACATAGTTGCAATTGTGGAAACTAAAATAAATAGCATGATCTCGGATGTAATCTTTCCAGAGGGGTACCAGGTGATAAGAAAAGAGAGGACACAGAGACAGGGAGGGGGAGTGGCACTTTTAATAAAGGGGAAATGGAAGTCTGAAGACCTAGAAAATCGGGTTACCAATGAGAGCACAAGCTTCATACATGGAACTCTGACAGTATATGGGAGGAAGATTGTGATCTTGGTAATCTACAATCCCCCACCAAAGAGTAGAAGGCCCAGGCAGGAGTATGATGACAACAACAAGACATGCATAGATAAACTGCAGAAGGCAGCAACATTAGCTCACAGAATGAGAGCGAAGCTACTGGTCATGGGGGACCTAAATCATGGAGAGGTAAATTGGGAATCATGGAATCCCCATGGCGGGGACTAAACGTGGCGAGCAAAGTTATTAGATGTTATAGACAGGAATTTCCTAACACGACATGTGAAGGAAGACACAAAGGGAAAGAGGAGGAGATGCACCGAGCCTATTAGACCTGATTTTCCCCCAGAACGTAGAAGACATCGAGAATTTGGAACATGAAATACCTCTAGGAGCCAGTGACCATTGTGTCCTAGTCTTTGACTACATGATGGAGTTCAAACTTATGACCATGAGACAAAAGGTCTGGGAAAGGAGAGTTGACTGCAGGAAAGGGGACTAGAGGAGGATAAGGGACTATCTTGGTGAAGTGCAGTGGGAGGAAGAAATTAGAGGAAAAACAGTCCAAGATAAGATGGACCTAGAAATGCCAGGAGGCCGAAGAGAGATATATACTAACATTAAAGGGAAAAATAAGAGGGAATATAATAACCCTTGGTTTAAAAGACAGTGTCAGGAAGTAAAAATGGCCAGCAGGCGGGAGTGGAGGAAGTTCAGAAGACAAAGGACAGAGGACAACAGGATCAGATGTAACAGAGTTAGGAACGATTACATTAACATGAGAAGTGCATCGGAAAGAAATTATGAGAACAATATTGCGATCAAAGCGAAACAGCAACCTAAGTTATTACATAGCCATAAGAAGGAAAATGTCGATGAACGACCAAGTGACAAGGAAAGGAAGTGACTAAGGAAAACAGAGGGGCATATACAGAAAGTGACTAGGAAATCTGATAGGAACTAAATGCCAGTTTCCATGGAGTGTTCACAACCGAGCCTGAGCAGCTCCCATTGTTAGAAGAGATTACCCTAGATGAAAGACTATCAGATATAGAAGTGACAGCAGAGGAGGTAATGAAACTGTTGACAAAACTGGATGCATCTAAAGCGGTTGGACCAGACAAAGTATCACCATGGATACTAAAAGAGGCAGTGCAGGCCCTCAGCGTACCTCTCGCTAGGATCTTTAATGAATCACTTATGTCGGGAGAATTGCCCAATTACTGGAAGAGGGCAAATTTTGTACTGATTTTCAAGAAAGGAGATAGGGAGGAAGCACTTAACTATAGACCCGTATCACTGACAAGCATCCCCTGTAAAATACTTGTATGAATAATTAAGCTACGACTGGTTGCACACCTGGAGAACATTAGGTTTGTAAACAAACATCAACATGGGTTTTGGAAAGGAAATCATGCCTAACAAACATTTTGGAATTCTATGATAAAATAACAAGCATAAGGCAGGACAGAGAAGGCTGGGCAGACTGCATATTTCTGGACTGCCAAAAAGCTTTTGATACAGTACCGCACATGAGACATTTATTCATACTGAGAGGCAGGCGGGGTGAGCGGAAAGGCCCTAGCATGGCTAAGGAACTACCTATCAGGAAGAAACTAGAGAGTTACCGTAAGGGGCGAGAAGCAGGACTGGCAAACAGTAACAAGTGGAGTACCTCAAGGATTGGTGCTGGGAGCAACTCTATTTCTAATATACATTAACGACATGTTTACAGGAGTAGAACCCTACATGTCGATGTTCGCAGATGACGCAAAGTTCATCAAAGAGTTGTGCCAGATGAGGATTGTAGGATCTTCCAAGTGACTTGAACAAGTCGCAGAGATGGTCAGAGAAATGGTTACTGGAGTTCAACACGAGCAAATGTAAAGTTATGGAAATGGAACTAGGTGATAGGAGACCAAAGGGACAGTACACAATGAAAGGGAACTGCCTACCTGTGACGACGTGAGAAAGAGACCTGGGCGTGGACGTAACACCTAATCTAACTCCTGAGGCACATATAAATAGGATAACGACAGCAGCGTACTCTACACTGGCAAAAGTTAGAACATCATTCAGAAACCTAAGTAAGGAGGCAGTTAGGGCGCTTTGCACTGCCTACGTGAGGCCAGTCTTAAGAGTATGCCGCCCCATCATGGAGCCCCCACCTGAAGAAATACATAAGGAAACTGGAAAAGGTTCAGAAGTTAGCAACGAGACTCGTCCCAGCGTTACGAGGGATGGGGTATGAAGAGCGCTTGAGGGAACTGTGCCTTACGACACTAGAAAGAAGAAGGGAGAGGGGGACATGATAGGAACGTATAAAATACTCAGGGGGATTGACAGAATGGACATAGACGAAATGTTCACACGGAATAGTAACAGAACGAGGGAACATGGGTGGAAGCTGGAAACTCAGATGAGTCACAGGGATGTTAGGAAGCTTTCGTTTAGCGTGAGAGTAGTGGGAAAATGGAATTCACTTAAGGAGCAGAAGCAAACTTTATTCATAATTTTAAAACTAGGTCTGATAGGGAACTGGGGCCGGAGTCATTGCTGTAAACAAGCAATGGCTAGAAAGGCGGGATCTAAGAGTCAATGCTCGATCCTGCAGACACAAATAGGTGAGTACACACCACACCACACACACACACACACACACACACACACACACACACACACACACATACAAAGGGCCTGGTAGCCTGGTGGATAGCGTGCAGGACTCGTAATTCTGTGGCGCGGGTTCGATTCCCGCACCAGGCAGAAAAAAATGGGCAAAGTTTCTTTCACCCTGAATGCCCTGTTACCTGGGAGTTAGTCAGCTGTCACGGGCTGCTTCCTGGTGTGTGGTTGTGGAAAAAAAAGAAAAAAAAGTAGTTAGTAAAAACAGTTGATTGACAATTGAGAGGCGGGCCGAAAGAGCAAAGCTCAACCCCGCAAACACATCTAGGTGAATACACACACACACCCACGCACGCACACACACACACCCACACACACACACCACACACACACACACACACACACACAACACACACACACAGGTAGCCTGGTGGATATCGCGCAGGACTTGTAATTCTGTGGCGCGGGTTCGATTCCCGCACCCGGCAGATAATTGATAGAGGCAATACTGTATATCTACGAATAATTCATAGAAACGTGAAGGTCTTACCGAAATTAAAATACCACTGCACTACCAACATGGCTGTCAACAGAAGTGACTTAGCATTAAAAATAAATTTAATTCTTAATCAATATAAAACAATTGCACAGCAGTTGCAACATCAGGATCTGCGGGTTGGTACAAGAATTCAACCAACTACGAACCACTTAGTTTGATGCAATGGAGCAGTAGAGCAACAGAAGTACACTTACATCGCATCAGGCTTGGATACCCATGTGCATGGGAAATAGGCTTACTGGTTCCGGAAGATGAGAGGAAATGTCAGCACTGTGGAGAAATGCCCGACAGACCACTGGAACATTATCTAACACAGTGCACAGTTAGTCCAACAGACCACTGGAACATTATCTAACACAGTGCACAGTTACACCCACAAGACCACTGGAACATTATCTAACACAGTGCACAGTTACAAACCCATTAAGATTTCAACTTAGATTCAACAGAGCAGAAGTTGTTAAACACGTGAGACAAAATCTTACTGAAGCGTCCATACGAGTCATAAATACTCATACTCCGCCCAAGTAAAACAGAAACAAGCAACACTTAGTGGGCCAGCCAGAGGCTTAGGGCCCGCCCAGTGGGCCAGCCAGAGGCTTGGGGCCCTCCCAGTGGGCCAGCCAGAGGCTTAGGGCCCGCCCAGTGGGCCAGCCAGAGGCTTTGGACCCGCCCAGTGGGCCAGCCAGAGGCTTAGGGCCCGCCCAGTGGGCCAGCCAGAGGCTTAGGCCCGCCCAGTGGGCCAGCCAGAGGCTTAGGGCCCGCACAGTGGGCCAGCCAGAGGCTTAGGGCCCGCCCAGTGGGCCAGCCAGAGGCTTAGGGCCCGCCCAGTGGGCCAGCCAGAGGCTTAGGGCCCGCCCAGTGGGCCAGCCAGAGGCTTAGGGCCCTCCCAGTGGGCCAGCCAGAGGCTTAGGGCCCGCACAGTGGGCCAGCCAGAGGTTTAGGGCCCGCCCAGTGGGCCAGCCAGAGGCTTAGGGCCCGCCCAGTGGGCCAGCCAGAGGCTTAGGGCCCGCCCAGTGGGCCAGCCAGAGGCTTAGGGCCCGCCCAGTGGCCAGCCAGAGGCTTAGGGCCCGCCCAGTGGGCCAGCCAGAGGCTTAGGGCCCGCCCAGTGGGCCAGCCAGAGGCTTAGGGCCCGCCCAGTGGGCCAGCCAGAGGCTTAGGGCCCGCCCAGTGGGCCAGCCAGAGGCTTAGGGCCCGCCCAGTGGGCCAGCCAGAGGCTTAGGGCCCGCCCAGTGGGCCAGCCAGAGGCTTAGGGCCCGCCCAGTGGGCCAGCCAGAGGCTTAGGGCCCGCCCAGTGGGCCAGCCAGAGGCTTAGGGCCCGCCCAGTGGGCCAGCCAGAGGCTTAGGGCCCGCCCAGTGGGCCAGCCAGAGGCTTAGGGCCCGCCCAGTGGGCCAGCCAGAGGCTTAGGGCCCGCCCAGTGGGCCAGCCAGAGGCTTAGGGCCCGCCCAGTGGGCCAGCCAGAGGCTTAGGGCCCGCCCAGTGGGCCAGCCAGAGGCTTAGGGCCCGCCCAGTGGGCCAGCCAGAGGCTTAGGGCCCGCCCAGTGGGCCAGCCAGAGGCTTAGGGCCCGCCCAGTGGGCCAGCCAGAGGCTTAGGGCCCGCCCAGTGGGCCAGCCAGAGGCTTAGGGCCCGCCCAGTGGGCCAGCCAGAGGCTTAGGGCCCGCCCAGTGGGCCAGCCAGAGGCTTAGGGCCCGCCCAGTGGGCCAGCCAGAGGCTTAGGGCCCGCCCAGTGGGCCAGCCAGAGGCTTAGGGCCCGCCCAGTGGGCCAGCCAGAGGCTTAGGGCCCGCCCAGTGGGCCAGCCAGAGGCTTAGGGCCCGCCCAGTGGGCCAGCCAGAGGCTTAGGGCCCATGTAGGAATTTCCCTGCAAAACAAAGAACAAAACAAAAATTGCACACTAACCAAAAAGTAAGTTTGGGAGAACTTTTAGGTATCCGAACGCCACAGTCTAATATGAGGTTGAACTCTATTTGCAATGGCTCTACTTTTCTTGGCTCTTACCTTGACACAGCCCAGCATTAAGGCAAGATGCATTACCTTAATAGGGATGTGCCAGATGAAGCTGGTGCGTAGGTGTGTTCCATTTACCAGCTTAGTGTGTTAGAGCTGGCGTCTTGCATGGAGTGTGAGGTATGAAGGTAAAGCATACTGTCCGTACTCCAGGGAGCGCGCGAGGTGTTGACCCGGAGACCACCATGCAACCATGCTCCATGCTGTCTGTATTCCAGGGAGCACATGTAGTGTTGACCCGAAGAACACTCGTCAACACAGAAGCTCCCAGGTCAACACCTCAAACCAATTCTATTTGCTGACGACACAACCTACATTTACTCCAGTCCTGACCCCCTTGCTCTAAATGCCACAGTAAATACTGAGCTAAATATAGTCCATCTTTGGCTAACTGCCAACAAACTCACCCTTAACATTGACAAAACTTTCTATATTCTGTTTGCAATAAATCCTCAAATCAAATAAATCTCAGGATAAACAATACCCAAATTTGTAACAAATTAGATGGCAAGTTCCTTGGCGTTCTCATTGATCACAAGCTGAATTTCCAGGGACACATTCTAAATATATCAAAAAAGTTTCAAAAACTGTTGGCATTCTTTCTAAGGTCAGATATTATGTACCCCGACCTGCCTGGTGACTCTCTATTACTCTCTCATCTATCCATATCTCAACTATGGTATTTGTGCTTGGGGTTCTACTACCCAAAATCATTTACGTCCTCTAATTACTCAACACAAAGCTGCTATTAGGACAATATCCAACTCTGGCCCCAGACATCACTCGGTACCCCTACACAAATCTCTCAATATGTTAGATATTAAGTCACTGCACATTCTCTCGTGTGTATTATACATATAAAACGCTGAACTGTAATGCCAATCCTGACCTCAAAAGCTTCATTGAAGGCTGTAACAGAACCCATGAGCACCACACCAGAAATAAATACAGTTTTGATATTCCAAGAGTACGACTTAATCAAACTAGAAATGCTCTACAAATCAAGGGACCCAGATGTGGAATGACCTTCCCAACCATGTTAAAGACTGTACCTCTCTTAACCAGTTTAAGATAAAACTAAACACTACCTAATAAATTCCCTGTAACCTACCTTACCCCTCTATTGTCAACCCATGTCTGTTTTTTTAAACAACGCTGTTTGTCGACCTAATTGTATTTGTGCTGCTTTTTCTGCCATGTTCCCCCTTTTTTTATTTTTATTTTTCTCAACACATTTTATACTTTAATCTCATTAGTATTAAGTTTTAGTCTTTAATGTTTTTCCTGCCCGAAACGCTTTGCGTAATAGTGGCTTTAGGCATTGTATTACTACTCTATCTATAATCGATCAATTTTTGTATAACCTCTTGTATGTATGTACTTTACCTGAAATAAAGTAAGTGGGACGTTCGTTGTTGAACCAAATCAGCATGTGAGACGGACGTTGTTAGTCCAAATACAAGCCGCAGGACGACGTTGGTGAATTCCAAGGCCGCAGTAGGACTGAACGTTGAGTCCAAATATAGTAGAGGGACGTTCAGCTTGTAGTCCACATACAACAAAGTATGACGTTACATTGGTAATCCAAATACAGTAAGTGGAACGTTACGTTTGCCGTGGTAAATAGGAGTAAAATACGTTTCGTTGGTAGTCCATATACACTAAGTGGGTACATTACGGTTGTAGTCCAAATACAGTAAGTTCGACGCTACGTTGTTAGCTCAAATACCGTTAGTGAGACGTAACGTTTGTAGTCCAAATAAAGTAAGTGGGACTACGTTTACAGTTCAAATACAATAAGTGGGATGTTAACGATTGGTAGTCCAAATACAGCAAGTAGAACGTTACGTTTTAGCTCAAATACAGTATTTTGGATGTTACCTTGGTAGCACAAATAATCTGACCAATAGTGTACTCATTATGTTTAGTTTCCATACAGTAAGTGGGTTGTTACGTTGTAGTTCAAATACAGTAAGTAGGACGTTACGTTGGTATTCCAAATACAGTAAGTGGGATGTTATGTTGTGTGTTACATATACATAAGTGCAGTTTCGTTGATTATCCCAATAAATGTAATAGGATTTAGGCGTTGGTTAGTGAATACATAGTGGTCCACTACTTATTGTGTCAATACAGTAAAAGACGATACGGTGGGACTACCGTAATCCCACCAAATACATTAGGTGTGTTATTACATTGGTAGTCACAATACTGTACTGTGTCGATACGTTGGTAGTTTCAAATACGTAGGAAGAGGGGGGGGGGGGGGGGGGGGGGGGGGTGCCACTTTACGTTTTGGTATCAAGAATTAAAGTACGTGAAATTTTACGTTGGTTGTATTTCAAAACAGTAAGTTTGGAATTTAACTTTGGTAAGTTCTATTCAGTAAGTGGATGTATAAGCTACGATTACACTAATTGTTGGGGCACCCGTGTTTCCTCACGTGTGCCCCAAAGAATGAGGTGATTTGATAAAATACCATGCCCCAGATTTCCAAAAGGAAACAAGTTGCCGGCGGGGGGATGAAATAGCCTCGGCTACCAATGTCTTTTGTCCGAGGTCGTTTTGGTCGAGCGGTTAAGGGATACTGTATGCAAGCCAGCAGAGATGCTCCCGGCAAGTATGTTTCTATTGGTTCATGTCCTCTAGTCTGGGGGGTGGGTTTTAAGTTGCATATAGTCCGTGGGGACCATTCAGGCTTGTTCTAATATATAGATATATATATATATATATTTATATATATATAATATTATATATATATATAATGCTATATATATTAATATATAATAATATAAGTATTATATAGATATATATGAGTTTTATTAATATATATAAACACAATTCTCGCTCTCCTTATGTGTTTCTTCTTTTTACTGTTGATGGTAAAGGAAAAGAGGTCATTCTCCAAAATTCATTTATATCTCTAGTCTGACGCGACACTTGATTGCGTTTCGTAAAGCTAGTACTTTTCAAAGACTTTAGTTACACACACACAACTAATAACCTGAAACAGCGAGTGGCTCTTTAAATAACTGTGAGGTGATGTAAATCCAATTTTGGGTGAGGGTGAATTGGGAATACTGGAACTTTATTGATGGGTGAAAACCAACTTTCAAAAAACACAGAAACGGAACAATACAGAAACTTTCTGGGTTATGGAGCGGTAACTTGCAGGACGGGGCGGCATGGGTGGGTCGTGGTGTGTGTGCAATAGGTCATGTATCATCTATGTTGGAGAGGGGTCTTGAAGTGGGTTGAATTTAGTTGTGCATTAACTGCTGTTGAATGCTAAGGGTGTTTGACTTCTTGATGTTTAGTGCATCTCAGATGTCCAAGCCGCATGCTGATCGCGCTGTAAAGCTATAAACAATGATTTCTGTGTTAGGTTTGCTAAGTTTCTCTGGTTGATGGTTTTTGGTTTGGGAAGAGATTATAATGTTCCTTAATGGAGCCCTGTTGCTTTATTGCATCGTGTTAAACGCCTGGAAGAGATGTTTGTTGTCTTGCCTATATACTGTACTGAGTTTTTTGAGGCTTACAGGCCCCATGTGGGCATTTGAAGTCATATACGACATTGGTCTCTTTTATAAGCGTTCTGATTTGTGTCTGAAGAGTTTTTAATTAGTAGGCTGGCCGTTTTCTTTCCCTTGGGTTTGATAGTAATCGTCCCCGTTGTATCTTCTGATACTTTTGTCTGTTGGTAAAACGTTCCTAGCAACATATGGCGACGTGGCTTGACACAGCAGGGGGTGGTGGGGAGCAGTCGATAGAAGGGCTCCTTTATGTCCATGGCCGTTTTATGAGCTGTGGAAAAGAAGTTCCTGTAAAACATAGTACCATAAATCGTATAAAACTAAGGAAAGTCCCCACTAAGATAAAGTCCAGGTGGTTGTATAGTTAGTGCTCTTCTGAGGTTGCATGACGTTGTCAAAACACATGGGGGTGGAGACAGCCGGTTGCGTGACTAGGATAGTAAGGGACACTGCCTTACGAGGCCGATACCGGTATTGGAGAGGGTCTTCGTCGACTTTTGCTTCCTTGGAATCTTGGCGGGAGTCTTCGGCGACTAGCGTTAATAACCACTCCATCTTTATTCCTGACTGCAGCGAATCAGTCCTGGGGCATTGCACATACCTATTTGTTTTTTCCCTATGTGT